>JASAOO010003398.1:0-54324 GCA_030849075.1 Zelonia costaricensis | reverse complement strand
ATAGAGGTAGCACCGCAGAGTGCAGCGGAACACGGAGAAGGAACGTGGGAAGAGAGGCACGGAGGGAGCGCACGGCCGCCGCGGCAACAACAGGGAGCCGACGCGGTAGCCCGTGGCGTAGCGAAGGCCAAGCAGCGGCAAATGAGCACACACAAGGGGAAGAAGCCTCGGGCAGGACAGCGCCGCGGAAACTCCCGGAGGTGAAACGAAAAGGGGGAGGGGGTAAGCAGGGGATTGCCACGGAAGAGAACGTGCGCCACTGATGACCGCCGGTCACCCTCTCAAGCGCAAAGGCCAACCAGCACGTGTGAGAGCCCGGGCGTCGCCTGAGTGGACTGCCGTCACGTGGCTGGCGCCGATCCTCTGCGAGCGGGTGTCTACCGTGCGTGTGTGTTTGCGCTGGTCTGTCAGTGTGTGTGTTTCTCTTTGTGTTTCTTACTCGTGCTGCAGATATGATGGGGCGCTCCTACATGTCTCGTGCAGAAGGCGTGCACGGAAGCGTGGAGGAGGATAAAGAAGAAAACAAAGGAGGGAAGAGGGGTAGTGTGTATGATGTGGGCCGCGGCGGATGCTGGTGGTGGTTTGCCTGGGCCTACTCCTTTGCGGTGGTGTGAGAGGGTGCTTGTTGTTTCGTGTGTGTTTTTTTGTTGTTGTCGTTTTTCAAGGAGGAGTGCGGGAAGCCCAGCGTGTTGGAAGCGGGGCACGCACAGTAAGGAAGGAGACAGAGAGAGAGCGCCAAGAAGGGAAAGCTGAAGGACAGAACGAAGAGGACCATACGCGTGGCGTGTCGTGCTGGAGTCGTGAGTCCCGTCACGTGAGTTGCCAGCGGTGCGCGATAGACCGCTCGAGAGCATCTGCTTCACAGTGCCGCAGCGAGTCGAGAGGGTATGTGTCGGAGATGGTGCGCGGCCTTCACCCGAGACACACAACGTGCGTCCCTATTATTTTTTTTTGCCTCCTTTTGTTCTAGGCAAAGGTGCACAGCTCCGCATCCACCGACACACAAGCCCAGCGGCGTCTTCTGCGTTTCCAGGCGTGTACCGCCGTGTGCAACTCGCTTTAGCGCAGAAGTGCTTCCTTGGTGGTCATTTGTGGTTGTGTCTTTCTTGTGTGTGTGGGTGTTGGGGGGGGGGGGGGCGTTGAGCTCTCTCAGTCGAGCGACTCCAGTGACGGCGCGCGTGCGCGTCGTGGCGCACTCGACTCGTTTTCCTCTTCCCCGCGCCCTCACGGACGGCCCACCACGCGGGTGACGAGGCCGCCGGCGACCGTCTCGCCGTCCTGCTGCAGCACGAAGCGCCCGAGTGCGCGGCACTCCGTCGCCGGCTCCAGTGCGACGGCCGACTCGGCGCGGAACAGCACCATCGCCTGCGTCGCCGGCGGCACGCACTTCACCATCCCCTTGGACCAGTTGCCCGTCTTGCTGTCCATCTTGGAGATGAGCGCGACCACCTGCACGCGGACGGTGAGGGCGTGCACGATGATGGTGAAGGTGGCCCCAGGCAAGACGGACCGGGCGAGGGTGCGGAAGGTTTGTATCTGCGCCTCGAAGTTGGTGGAGCTGTGGATGAGCATGCTAGGCTCGCACCCAACGCAGCCGGGGTAGAGCCCGGTCAGCGACGAGCTCGTCGTAATCTCCACCGTCTCGCCGGCGAACGCGACGAGCACGGAGCCGGAGACGGTCGGCTTCTGGATCGACTTGACCACGACCCGCACGTCGCTCGGCACGAAGTGCACGTTGTCGCCTGTGAAGAGCTTGCCACTCTCGACCTTGACGTAGAGGGTCGAGCCCTGCACGTCCTGCAGGCTCAGCCGCAGCGGGCTGTTCACGAGACGGCTCTCCAGCGGGCACTTGTCAATCATGTCGATCAGGCACGGCCCGTCGTACCACGGCGTCGCCGTCGCGTCCCGCGTGGTGATGTTGGCGCCGGTCATGCCGCTGATCGGGCAGAAGCCGATGATGGCGTCCTCGGGAATGCGGGTTTGCTTCAGCAGCAGTTGCAGCTCCCGCACCACGTAGTCGTACCGCTCCTGCGAGTAGTTGACCGAGTCCATCTTGTTTACGGCGACGACGATGGAGCCGACGCCGAGCGTCTTGAGAACGAGCAGGTGCGACTTGGTCCCGTGCTGCAGCCCCGTCTCGAACTCGGACGTGGCGGCCGTAACCACCAGCATCGCGGCGTCGGCCTGCGTGGCGCTGCTGATCATGTTGAGCACAAAATCTTTGTGCCCTGGCGCGTCGAGGATGTGCACGCGGCGGTGGGCCGTCTCGAAGCAGAAGGAGCCGGCGTCGATGGTGACGCCGCGCCGCCGCTCCTCCTCGGACTGATCCAGCAGCCAGGCGTACTTGAAGGACTCCTTGTGCTGCGAGCGACCCGCCTTCTCGTTGCGCTCCACCTCCTCACTGCTCACGCGGCCCAGCAGGAGAAGAAGGTGACCCAGCGTGGTGCTCTTGCCGGCGTCCACGTGCCCGGCGATGACAAACGTGCAGTCCGGCTTCGCGGCGTCCGGCTCCATCTCGAGCATCTGCTTGGTGCGGCGCTGCGACGTGTTCTTCGACCCGCGCGAGGTCGTCACCGTCGTGCGGCCTGAGCTGCGGCTCTGCGCGGCCGAGTCCTCGCCGTTGTCACTCCGCGCGTCGTCCTCGGCATCCGTGACGGCCGGCAGCGTCGTCGCGGCAGTGGAAGCCGCGGACGTGGCCGCATTGGACGGCGCAGCGCCGCCCACCTTGAGCACGCCGCCGCCGCGCTTCGCCCGCTCCTCGTCGCGCTTCGCCTTGAGCTGCAGCACGACAGGCCCGAGGTCGTAATTGCCGTCGCGCAGTGCCGCCACCGCCTCCGTCTCCGTCAGCGGCAGCATCGTCGGTGCGTTGACCTTCCACGCGGTGTGCAGCTGGGGCAACAGGGAGTCGAGCAGCTCGTAGTCGCCGTCGGCGTGCGGGTTGATGGTGGTGTACGGATTGACGCGCACCGTCGGGGTCGGTGCCGACGCGGCAGCCGACTTACCGGAGTGGACGGCAGATGCAGCAGGGGCAGCGGACCGGCCTGCGGCGCCGGTCATGCGTGCGGCGGGGGCTGGCGGGGGTGCCGGGGTGCCGGCGCCCTCTTCCTCGTACTCCCCCTCCTCCTCGTAGCCCTCCTCGTCGTAGTTGTAGTCGTCTTCGTCGTAGTAGTCGTCCTCCTCCAACTCGCCCGCCATCTCGGCGTAGAACTTGTTGTGGCGGTTCATGGTCGTGCGCGGAGGGATGGCGAGGCCCAACAGCGGTCAATTAGGATGGTGCGCGCGAGCACCTGAAATGCCTGCTCACGACAGCAGCGGAGAAGACGAGTACGTTTTCTTTTCTGTTTTGAGGAGGGGGCGTGGTGTTGGCAGGTGACTACGTTTGCCCGCGTATACGTGTGTATGCGTGGAGCTTGTGTGACCGCTTCACCAACGTGCAGGAAAAGCGGACAGCCGAGACCTTCGCGGTCAACGCAGGGGAGCTGGGGGGGGGGGGGGAACATGCGTGGTGCGCGGTAGATGCGGTGCAGAACAGAGAAAGACGAGTGGAGCGGTGTGCGTGTTGGGCGTCGCATAGGCGTGACGTGGGAGTGGAGCGGCACAACCAGGCGTCCAGCGTGGGCGTAAATGAAGAGAAGTAAAGCGCAGCCTCAACACGTCCCCCGAAAAGTCACGCGCCACAGAAAAGGTCCTCATCGTCGGAGTCCGTGGGTCGGGTGTGCCGCTGCTCCGCTGAAGGCTGTCCTCGCCGCAACTTGCCGAGCGTTGCATCTAGCTTTTGCTGTTTGTTGGTGTTGAAGTTGCAGGGCAGCCCCGCGAGGACGCCGCTGCCCCGCACGCCGCAGCCGGCGCACGTGCCGTGTAAAAAAAAAAAACGGGGAAAGAAGAGCGGGTTTGTGGCTCTCGCCGTTACAGTCCGACCCTTAGAAGAGCCCAAGGAACTTCTTCCGGTGCCGCCCGCCGCCGCGGCGCGAGCGGTCGCGACCGTCCACGGCCCCAGCGCCGCTGCGGCCACCACTGGCGGTCCTGTCGCCGTCCACGCTCTCCGACGCCGTGTAGGAGTGCAGAGTGTTCAGCGTCTCGGAGAAGCCGTCCGAGCGGGTGGAGGCGAGGGGCGACATCGTGGACGCTGACGCCGTGGCCACAGGCAGGCTGCTCTGCGAGCCAGCGTCGTCCTCGCGAACGACGCGGCCCTGTCGGGCTCTGGCATTGAAGGTCTCGTGCTCCGCCTCGGCGACGAGGGCACGCCGCACGTGGGACGTAAAGATGCCGACGGCGAAGTTGCTGTCTTGCGCGAGCTGCGTGTACGTCGCCCCGTCCGATGCCCGCGCCAGATCGGCCACCTCCTGCAGTGCACGCTGGCTGAAGCGCAGTCCACTCAAGATGTCCCGCACCGCCGCGTCGTCGAGGCTGCGGCTGCGCTGTGTGTAGTTCATCGCGGCGATGCCGACATCCACGCAGCGGCGCACGAGAAAGAGGGAGACCTTGCGGGACAGGAAGTCGCTGGTCTGCAGGGACAGTGCGAAGGAGCCGCCGCGGAGAAGCAGCGGAGCAAACAGTTTGTCGTACAGCTCCTGCTGCGTGAAGGGGGGCGCGAAGAGCAGCGTGTACATGAAGATTACCCGCATCTCCGCGAAAAGCGGGAACCAGTCGGCACCGACGAGCGAGAGCAGGGCCATGGACGTCAGCATGATCATCAGCTTCAGGGCAGGAATGCCGATGAGCACTTTCACTTGTGGGCGCGGCGCACCCTCCGCTGGGGAGTCTGTCATCACCACTGTTGTGGTGCGCTGCTTGACGGAGATGAAGGCAGCATAGGTGAAGCCGAAGTAGTAGAAGAAGGAGAGCGCCAGCAGGCGCAGAGAATTGAACATCCTGTCTCGCGCGGGTGTGTGTGTGCGTGTGTGTTTGTGTTTCAGCTTTTGAAATGGCTCCTAGAAAAACCTCACCGCTCACTCATCGGAACACTGAAGGGGGAAAAAAAGAGGACAAGGAGCTACGGCGGTGGGGAGCAAAGCGAGTCGAAGGTACGCAACACGAAAAGAAGCTCTGCGGCAGCGCGGCTTTACAGCAGTGTATGTGTATGCGTTGTAACAGGTGGTGTGTGTGTGTGTGTAAGTGTGGTCAGCAGCGCAGGAGATCGACCTCTGGTGCGTTCCGCGTCGGGTGACTACAGCTGGAGTGCTCGTCTTCCCCTTCACTTTTTCTTTTTTTTTTTTGCTGCGACGTGGAGGTGAGAAGATGGTGATCACCTGGATGTTGAAAGAAAAGAACACCGCAGACGCAGCGTTGGCCGCCCACTGCGAGGTGGCACGGTCGAGCGCTGAAAAGGACGAGTCCGAGAAGAGACAAGAAGAACGCAGCGGCCGTCACGAACGCACGCAGGGCACAGATGCAGAAGAGCGGTGAGGGGGTTTAGACGGAGATGGAGAAGGGGGGGACGGTTGATTGAGAATTTGAGCGATGATAACTGCTTGCCTCAGTGCCTACTGGGAGGAGGGCGAAAGCGGGGACGTTCGACCGCGTCGACACCGTAGCCCAGACGCAGCTCTTCGGTACGTCAAGTACAGCGTTTCGTCGGCTACGCCCGAATAGCACCCCCCTCCCCCGCTTGCTGGACTCTCCGTGCCGGATTTCCTTGTGAAAGGAGAACCGGCTACGTTGGAAGTGGAGGGAGCCTGCGTGCGCCTCCTTCCATCCTCGCAGAAGGCGTGACAGTGGCGTGGGTGCGCAACGCAACGACGCCCTTCACGCACACGCAAATGGCAAGTGACCCTGCGCCGCCGCAGAGCAGCCGGTACGTGGCAGACACCTCTACAATGCCCTCCTTACGCGTCATCTGCTCTCGCTGTAGCTTCTGTGCCTTGCTTGAGTTTGATTCGTTTTTTGTGTCGGCTAGTTCAGTTTTTTTTTTCTTTTCATTCTTCCTGGCTTGTGTACTTTTTGGGGCTTTATCAAGAGAGAACTTCATAGTTTTACTCATACCCAACCAAGCCTTCTCAACACAGCGGCGGGCACGCGGCGCACCACAGAGCCGACGGATCGATGGAGGCACCGGCGGAGTGTGGGGTTGTGAAAGCAGGGACTGGGCGAGCCACGGTCAAAGGGCGTGCAACTCTACCGTCACGCACACGCCGCAGTGGCGCACGTGCCACGCGCTGCAGGCATGTGCGTGTGTGTACGTGTCGGCGCCACCCTTGTCAGGGTGCCCTTCCACCCCCACACCCCTCCCGGGGCCTCTCCGTCCTCGACGCCCTGTGATGCGCCGCGCGTGCGTGCCGCTCGCTTCTTACGCTTTACCCCCCTTCTGCTACAGCCCAGACGACGCACGAGACGAAGGGAAAGACGGAATTCAAAAAAAAAAAAAAACTCGGAGAGAGAGAAGGACGGCTGAGGCGAGGTGGGCGGTGAGAGAGGGACAGCCGGAACAGATCAAACCACGTCGTAGACAAAAAGGGAAAGACTCGGAGCATCGTCAGCCAAGTGTTGAGAAACGGAAACGACGAAGAGAGCTACCGCGAAGAGAGAGAGAGAGGAAGAAAAAGGACGCAAGGTCGATGGCGATTGCTGCGGAAGCGGGCGCCTCGCACAGTCAACGAAAAGAGAAGGACAGGGAGGAAGGAAGCGGTGATGCAGCCATCACGCATGCGAAGCGCTTCGCACGGCTTCCATCTGGCTTATGCTCCGTCGCTTTATTTTCGTGGCTGCTACACGGCCTTCCGCACCGCGGCCTCTCCTCGTCCAGACAGCGAGTCTCGCCACCACTACTGAAGTCGATCTCCTTTTTCTTCGTCTGCACCTTCTCAATCTTCCTTTTTTTTTCTCAGCTGAAGCCTGACAGCCCCCCTCACACATACACACGTACCGACGTACCTTCAAAGCCAACAGCCCAGCGGGCACATGCATACACACACACAAACACACACCGTACGTGGTGCGGTGATGCCGCGCGCTCGTTTACACGTCTTCTCCGGGGCATCGCTAGGCTGTCCCGCTTGTCCATTGCTTTCGTCCGCCGTGATGGGTCTTTGTGGGACGCTTTTGTCGGCTGCCGACGCGGCAACGTGCTGGGCTGACACCAAGCACACCCACACCACACCCACAACAGAGAGTCCGGTGTGGAGCGGAGAAACCCCGCACACGGCGGAAGAGACGAAAAGACGAAGACGGGTGCAGCAGGGGGCTGCGCCGCTCGAACAGACTCCGAAACAGCGCTCAGACGCAACCACCGTCACAACGCGTCGCCACTCCACCAACGGCGCAGCACAAAAAGAAGAGGAGTCGCGACCCAAGGAGGTCAGCACAGCTGAACAGAAAGAGAGGAACACAGCGAGAAAAAGAAAGCGAGGCGCCATCGTCCAAGTACGTAGGGAAGTGGGGAATCGCCAAGTCTGCGCTCGCCGCAACGCGGACAAACAAACCGAGTTGTGCTCAAAGGCAAAACAAAAAAAGGGAAAGCGCGCGCGCATGTGGAGAGGGGCGGACGCAGGTGCAAGCCGCGCAACGATTATGAATGTCCATACGGCGAGAGGGAAGGAAAGGAAGGTGTGCGGGGAGAGGGGAATGAAAAGAAGGACGGTGCCGTTCAGAAGTGGGGACGAGCGGGGAGGGGGGGGGAGGTGAACTTTTTTTCTTTTCGCTGTACAACACGGAGACGCACTGTCCTTGATGGGTGTCTTCTCTTCTTTCTTCGTCTTCTCTCCTCTCTCCCGCTCTTTCGACGCGCGCCGTCGCCCGCGCCGCCTGCCTGCCTGTTGCCTGCCTGCCCAAGAGGAGGAGGAGGCGACGGTCGAGGCAGGAGGCAGTGGTGTGACGGAGGGAGGGGAGGGGGTGGGCAGGAAGAGGGGAAGCGAAGGCGAAAACCTGAGGCGGGAAAACGAAGAGGCAAAAAAGCAAATGCTGAAACAAACACAAACACACATCCATGCCTGCACCTCACGAGACCGTGCGCCAACACAGCGAGAGAGGGTGAGAAGCAGAGTTGCAAGCAGGTCCACCAGCACAGAGAAGCTCGTTGGGGTCACAAGGCAGCCGCCTCGCACCAGAGGGCAAAAAAAGGGATGCCGCGCCGGGGCGCGCTGCAGCAGCGAGCCACACCGTCGCCCCCTCCCCCGCGTTAGACGTGGAGCTAAGCGCGCCGTGTCCTTTGCACGTACAGCCCTGCGCTGGTGTGGGTGCTGCCGAATTGCATTGCTGGTTCACAAGCCCCACCGCAGATGCACCGCGCTTTCCATCCTCTCTCCACGCACGTACCAGTTCGAAGACGCCAGAGAAAAGCTGCGAACAAAAACGCACCGAGACGTACATGCGAGGCTGAAGCAGCCCCATGAGGTGTGTGCACGCGCTCACTTGAACAAAGAAAAACCAACGTCCACGCGCGTCGGGGCACGCGCCACAAAAACAATAACGAAAATAAAGCAGTGTCACCAGTGCACACACACGCACAGAGACATACCCAGACACAGATGCCAACACACACATCAGCACACGAGGGTGTCAACTGCTCTGAGGCTGTACGGTGCTTGCACAGCTGCGCACGCGTACGGGGCCCTCGACAAGCTTCCCCTTCGCCAGCGAACGAGGACAGATCAAAACGAAGAAGGCGAGGGGGGGGGGCGGACGGGGAGGAGTAGGAGGGAGACAATGGCAGCTGAGTCGGAGCATGCCCGTCATGAGAACAAAGAACACACTCGAGCAACAGCGCGGAAAGGACAACTAGAAAACAGAAAAACACAAAACAGAAGCTCTTTTTTTTCTTTCGCTCGGCTCTCATACGAGAGCGTTCCCAACAAAACAAGTTCAAAGTAGAAAAAAGAAAACGTCACAGGGGAAGATGACGATGCCGCAAGCAGGAGGGAGGAGTGAAGAGAGCATGGGGAAGTGGGGAAGCTCGGCTGTCTCTTCGCTTTTCTCCTTCGCCTTTGTTTGTTCTCAGACCACGATGGCCTCCTTCTCTGTGTCATCGTTGCGCTCGTACTGACGTGCGTGTGCGCTCGATTACCGCCATAGTGTCCCAGACAAGGTGGGAGGTGAGTATGACAAAGCTAATGCGCTGCTTTACTTTCTTGCCTTTCTTCTGTTTGGTTTTCTTTCCCCCCCCCCGGGCTCTGTCTCTGCGCCGTCTTCTGTGCTGTATGTTGACCGGTTTTTTGCCCGCTTTCCTTGACAGTGCCCACGCGGCTTCTTGGAAGCGGCCGCGATCGGCGAGCACCGCCAACACGAGTACACCAATGCGCATCGCGCCGACCACTCGCCACTCCAGCCAGGGCGAGCAAAAAAGCAAACAAAACGCATTTGGCGTACAAGACAAACACCCACGCACAGACACATACATCCTGCACTGCTCACTTTGCTGATTCTGTTGAATAATGTGGCACTGTCGAATCCGCGGCCGCCAACTTCTTCCTTTGCTACTTTTTTTTTCCCCCCGAGCTGGGCTCGGTGCACTCGCTCACGCCCGAGCAGCCCGAGGTCGCCAACACAAACCCAAAACAAAGAACAGAGAAAGAGAGAGGAGGTAGCGCTTCAAAGAAAGCACACAGACGCGCGTACAGACACACACGAACACACATACACACAGACATAAGCAGAGGGACATGCAGAAGTCAGGTCAGGAAATAAACCGGTGTGAAGCAGAAACAAAAAAAAAACGCACAATGCGAAACACGCGCAAGACGAGCAAGACGGACACACCGAGGAGGGACAAGGGAAAAAAAGAAGGGAGGCGAGAGAAAGAAGCGAGGCGAACGCATGGTTGTCTGGAAAGCAGGCGAGCGACAGCCACTCACACAGTGCGCAATAAGGATAAAGAAGAAAAGGAAGCGAGGCGGCGCTCTCCCGCAGTGTGCGGCGCGGCCTGCAGGAGAGCGTACAGTGCAGCTCATGCGGCCGCAAGTTGGCAAGCGCCCCCGCGACCGGACGCGCGCTGAAGGAAGCAAAAGAGAGGAGGGAAAAGAAAAAACAAACGATCGAGAGGGGTGGTGAGGTGGGGGAGGAGGAGGCGTAGGCGGAGCGTTCAATCAGGCGGTGAGCGGAGAGAGCGGCGGCAGCAAAGCGCGGCACACGCTGCGGCCATCTACTGCAGCGCAAAAAAAAAAAAAGTCAAGGAAAAGGGGGGAACAAAGAAGATGCTACGCGTCCGCACATCACGGCGACACACGTACGCGCACCTGCGCGTTAGAGTTCTGGCGCTCTATGGGGGAGGGAGGAGTTCCGTCTGTTGCCCACCACTGCACTCTCCCCCACCTGTTGCCAGGAATCGCTCCGACCACGTCTACACCTCAACACAACACTTCCTCACTCGTCTTGTTTTTTCTCGTTTTCAACCCGCACCGTCCTCTGGTGATTGCCGCACCAGTTGCCTAGTCATAGCAGGCAGTACCGCTCTCTCTCTCTCTGTGTGGGTAGGTTTGTGTGCTCGCGTGTGCGCGTGTGTGTGTGTGTGGATAAGTCTGCGCACTCCGTGCACGTCGCCCTGCTGCCTCCATCACTTCTGCTTCGTTTCCTCCCAAACGAGTGGCAGCCCGGTGCTTGCCAGCATCCCATGGTCACGGCGGCGCTGTCAAAAAAAAAAGAAGAAAAAATGATCAAGACGGAGGAGACGGCGGAGAGAAACCGGACAGACGCGGGCAGACACACAGGACACACTTCCATACACTTGCATACACACAATGACCAAGGGCGCGTAAGGACATCGACACGAGAAGGGGACGAAAAAAAAGAAAAGAAAGCAACAAACAAAGCAAACGGCGCGGCCGCGCCAGCAAAGGAATACGCAAGCTGGGCACAGCCTCGTGTCGTATTCCATTCCTTTCTTTCTGTCTTTCTTCCAATCGTTCCTACTTTGCCGCATGCGGACAACGCCGCACGCCACGGCGGAGCTCCCTGGAGCCCCACCACACCCTTCACCTCTTCCAGCGCTCGCCGCAGCCGCGCCTCTTTCCCGCGCTCCCCTTCCGGTGGGCGGCGACGCCGCTTACACGCTCATGTGGCGGTTGAGCACGTCCTGGGCCTCGGCGATCTTGCTGTCCAAGACCGGCGGCGAGTCAAGCATGTTCAGAATCTCCGAGTTGTCCATCTCCAGCAGCATACCAGTGATCTTGGCCGCCACGGACGGGTGGCTGCGGACAATGTAGCTGTAGAGACGCTCGCCGAGCACGTTCTTCTGCTGCTCGGGGTTGAGGTTGGCGAGGACGGCGGCGAGGTTCTGCCCCTGCGGTGGCGCCGGCTGGTGCTGCTGCGGCATCAGCGATTGCATCGGCGGCTTCTGCGGCATCGGGCGAGAGCGCATCTGGCTCATCGCGTTTGGCGCCATCGGGCGACCCATGCCGCCAACGCCGCCCATGCTGCCCATCCCGCCCATGCCGCCCATTCCGCTCATGCTGCCCATGTTGTTCATGCCACCCATGCCACCCATGCCGCCCATCCCACCCATGCCGTTCATGCCGTTCATGCCGTTCATCGGCATCATCGGCACGCGCGGGTTCATGAAGGGCATGTTGACGTTGTTGAACATCTGCGGGCCCATGAAGCCCATCGGGGGCATGCCGCCCATGGCCGGACCGCCCATCGGGTTCTGGCGCACGCGGAACTGCTTGCTGCGCTCCTCCAGGTTCTGGCGGCGCGCGTCCTTGCGCAGCGCGTACGTGACGAAGAGCGGGCGGGGGCTGAGGAAGGTGCTGCCGTTCAGCTCCTGGATGGCCTGCGAGGCGGCGTTCTGGTCCTTCATCGAGACGAAGCCGAAGCAGCGCGACATGCCCGTCTCCTTGTCCATCATCACCGTCACAGACACGGTCTCGCCGTAGCGCTGGAAGAGCTCCTCCAGGCGCTCGCTCGTGACGGTGTCGTCAAAGCCCTTGACGTACAGGTTCGGGTACTTGCTGTGCTGCTGCGCCCGCTCGCGGCGCTGGCGCTCGCGGTCGCGCTGGCGCTCCTCGCGGGAGCGGAAGCGGCTCACGTCGAGCGGGGCGCCGGCCTTCGCGATCTCGCACTCCTTGCCGTTCAGCTCCTCCACGGCGCGGGCGGCGTCCTCGTGGCGGTCGAAGGCGACGTAGCCGAGGCCGGCCTCACTGGGCACCTCGCCGAGGTCGCGCACCTTGGCCGAGCTCACCTCGCCGTACTTGGCGAAGAACTGGCGCAGCTTCTCGTCCGTCACGGTGGGGTCGAGGTTCTTGACGTACAGGTTCGTGAACTGCTTGAGCAGCTCATCGCGGTGCTGGGCCTGGTAGCGCTCCACGACGATGGCCTGGCCGTCCATCTCCATCCCGTCCATCTCCTTGACCGCCTCGACGGCGGACTCCTCGCGCTCGAAGGAGATGCGGGCGTAGCCGCGCGACTCGCCGTTCTCGTCGCACGCCAGGCCAATCGCGGTGAGGCGGCCGAACTTGCTGAACATCTCCTTTAGCGCGTACGTGTCGACGCTCTTGGGCAGCTTCTTGACGAGAATGTTGTTCACACCCGAGCGGCGCTTCGACGGGTCGCGCTGGATCTTGGCGATGCGGAGGTAGCGGGAGCCGAGCTTGGAGCCGGCCTGGTCGAGCGCCTTCTCGGCATCGGCGGGGTCCTGGAAGTTCACGTAGCCGTAGCCGAGCGACTTCTGCGTGGCGGAGTCGACGCACACACGCACCGAGGCGACGGGGCCGATGCGAACAAAGTAGTCGTAGAGCTTCTGCTCCTGCAGATCGGGGTCGAGGCCACCGACCCAGATGGAGGGGTTCGGACCAGAGAAGGCCATGGTTTACTTCGTGTGTGAGGTAGGTAGGTAGACACGTATGGAGGAGGGGGGAGAGAGTGGTAGAAAGGGACCTGGGCAAGCAGAAGAGAAGGGAAAGGCCACGAGGGAGAGGAAAGCAGAGACGCCGAGAGAGAGAGGAGGAGGAGGAGGAGGGGGGGACGAGGCAACAACAACAACAACAACTGCGCGACACAGGCTACGGAGACGAGACGGAAGGTGCAAGCACTCAAAAAAGAGTCGAACACGACCACTGGACAGCGCGGCGGAAAGAAGGGCGGGGGGTAGAGGAAGGCGCTGAGCGGAAACAAGACAGAAAGAAAACACTAAACACGCGCGTGAGTGGAGTGGGGAGAGGGAGGGGGGGCGAAGAGCTTCTTGGAGGGTGAGCGAGCTGGGGGGCGGTAGACGAAGGCGAGCAGAAACAGCGTCTGTGAGTGAGGCGAAAAGCGATCAACACGCGAGTGCACTCAGATCGATGGAGAGGTGGTAGAGGAAGAGTGCTTCTTACAGGGGGGGGTTGAGAATGATAATCGGAAGGGAAACAGACGGGCAGAGCGGGCGGCGAGACAGCGAAGCGACGAAGCGAGACGGCGGGCGACGCGAGGTCAATAGGCGGGGATGCTGCAGAAGGGAGGGGGGCTGAAGGAGGGGGGCGGGGATGTTCGGTGATGCAGGGGGGGCGGGAAATCGAGAAAAGGAAGGACGCGAGGCGGAAGAGCACCACTGAAGATCGAGAAGACGCGAAGGAAAACTCACCGGGACAGAACCAGACGCAAGACGCGCACAAACACAAGAAAAACAGAGCAAAACAAACTTTTTTTTCCTTTTTAGACTTTCTTTCTTTTTTTTGGTTTTAGGGAATTTTCTTTTTTGTTTTTTGTTATTTCGGTTTTTGGGTTGGGAGCTTCAAAAGAGCTGCGCGATGGAGGAAAGAGTGCGTGGAGATGAAAGAGACGGAGTTACGGCAGTCAACGAGTGCGTAGGTGTGTGTGTGTGTGTGTGTGTGTGTGTATGTGCGGGTATGACGGCGTGCCCGAACAAGGTGTTGGACGAGAAGTGAGGGGATGGGAAGGAACACGAGCATGCGCGAGCAGGTCCGATGCAGCACGTCTCGTCGTGCGTCGGACAGAAATGTGGCATCGCTGCGCACCCTCATCGTCACAACCTCGTGAGGGCGACGAATGGAGATGCACGGCACTGCGCCATGGTGGGGGGGGGGGGGCAGCAGTGCGCCGAGCGGCACGCCACTGGCAGCGGGTGCTCAGTGAGTCGGTGAGGGCGCACAACTCTCCGAGAAAGAGAGCGAGAAGGGAGGCTGGTCGCTTCACTGCCGCTCGCTTCGTCCCCGCTTGCGGCTGAGCGACCAGCGCCGCCTTGCGCCCGGTCCCGTTTTGTTTTCGCTTTCTTTCGTGTTGCTGCCGTCGTTTGCTTAAGTTGTTCGTACACAGAGGTGACAAGTGAGGATACACACCAGGGGAAAGAAGAGGCGGTCACTCGTGGAGGAGAAGGGGAGGGAGCAGCGCCCCGCGCTGCGGAAAGTGGTAGGGGCAAGAAGAGGGGGGGCCGGAGAGGAGCCGGTGAACAGGTACAGTAGACAATGCGCTCCCACACAACCGCCCTCCCCTCACCTCCTCGTTGGCGTAGGTCCACGACAGGCAGCTTGCTGTTGATCATCACGATCCTAGACACGCGCCTGCACCAACACACGACCAACGACGTAAACTCCGCCAGTGACAAAGGAAACAAGGGCAGTCGCTTCAAACCGAAAGGAAAACAAAAGGTGGAGAAGCGGTGCGAGGATCTAGACGAGAAAGGAAGAGAGGTGACGGAGAAGGGGGTGAAAAGGGGGGATGAGTGCAACACGCCACACCGCGACACGGCACTCCCAAAGGTACACGAGAGCAGCAATGCATCAGCAGTCTCATCAGGAGACAACCTGCACACACACACACACACAGACAGACACAGGTTTGGCGGAAGGAAGCGCCAAAAAACAGCAGGAACGGACCTCAAACCACCTCACGCTGCATTCAATGAAAGAGGAGGGGATTCACAAAGTGAAGTATCTAGGGGGCGGGAAAGGGAAGCAAGGTAGGAATCAAGCTGATGAGCCCTGGGGTCCCTTGTGAGTGTAGAAGTGTGTGTGCCTGTGTGTGTGTGTGTGTGTGAGTCTGTGTCTGTGTGGCCAAGGCGAGGGAAGGCCGAATAAGACACTCACGCACCCACTCACGAGCCCACGGAGCCACAACACTCACAGGTTGAACTGACCGCCGGTAGTGCAGTCCACCAGCGAGCATGTCCCAGCAGCAGAGAAGCGCAGCTCTAGAAGAGAAGTCGGAAAGCCAGCACGCACGACACTCTGGGCGTCCTCCAGGTGGCGGCAACGCGCGCCTACATGCCGTAGCTGAGCCGGCCGCAGACGGAGTGGCTGTCAAAGTCGGTGCGCGGAGAGAGGGACATGGAGGGGCGCAGACCGGTCGAGCCCTCGTACGGGATCGTGGGTGCCTCGCTGGCGTCGCGGGCGCCGTCGTGGTTCGTCGGCGTCGACAGCGTGCCGGGCTTGATCCAGGGGTTTGCGAAGGCAAAGTCCGGCATCGGCGACGTCGGCTGACCCTCAGAGCGGCGTGCCGGCTCCTCAGATGCCGTCGCCGTCGCAGCCGCAGGGTAGCGCACCGCCGCGCTAGGGCAAGCCGTGGCCGTGCGCTTAATGGGCGAGACGGGGCCCTTCGCCGCCACACTCGCCGGCCCACGCACCACGCCGGCGAAGGACAGCGGCGGCGGGCAGCGCCTGTGCGTCTGCTGGAACGGCGCCGGTGGGGCGGCCGCGGTGGCGGCGGGAGAGGTGGGGCCCCCGGCGCTGTTGCTACGCAGCTTGCGTGCGGGCTTCTTCGACGGCGAAAGGACACTCGTCGCGCAGCGCGTGGAGAGGGGGGCGGCCACCGCGGGCTGGCGCACCGAGGTCGACCGGGATGCGCCACCGCGCGCTGACGTGCAGGTGGCCGCCGACAGGCTGTGGTTGCGGCTCCCACCTGCGAAGGCACTTGTGCAGCCGCCCCGCGCGCTGCGCCCACCCGCGCGATCCGTGCGCTGCGGCGGCTGCGAGCCGGGGTAAAGCGAGCGCACGCGGGGGGCACCGCCGACCTTCGTCACGGCGGCCGAGGCAACGGCGACGCGGTTGGTTAACAGCAGCGGTCGCGCGTTCGTCTGGCGCGGCAGCGGCTCAGCCGGCACAGCGCTCGCCTGGTCCACGACGACGGGTGCTGCCGACGCGACTGGCTGCACGTCGCTGACACCTGCCGCTGTCGGCTCGGCCGCCGCCGCCGCGGCAGCGGTGGCCGCGGCGTTGCTGCTGCGCTTCGTCACGATGTGGCGAACAGAGCTCGTTTGGGGTCGCGGGGCGGGCCGCATCATGCCCTCCCCGAGGCGCGAGTTGACAGAACTCACGCGTGACGCCGGCGCCGACGCGTACGGGCGAATCGAACGCGGCGTCGGGCCCATGGCGCGGCGGGGCGTCGGCGGCACGAACATATCGTGCACCGACGGCGTGCGACTGCAGAGCTGCGATGCGGGCACGCTGCCGACTGCGGTCACCGACGCCGCGGTGGCCGTGCGCCGCACCGGTGCGCAGTCCGCAGTGGCGGACCGCACCATCGGCGCGTTGCTGGCCAGCGGGGCGGGCCGCGGGGCCGTTGGTGGCAGCTGGGCGCGGTGCACGGAGTCCTTTTCGCTGCTGCAGACGGAGTCCAGGCGGGAGCCGGAGCGGCGGCGGGAGCCGGAGCGGCGGCGTGAGCCGGCGCCGTGCGGGTGGCCAGCAAACGCAGGAGCGGCGGCTGACGTGGGCGTTCCCACAGGGCGGGGCCCACGCGCCGATGTCCGGCACGAGGTGGGCCCAGAGCGTGGCGCGGGCCGGCCGCTGTCGCCGAGGTGCGAGGTGTTGGTCGTGGTCGCCGTGTAGTGCGCCGAGGCGGCGCGGCCGCTGTTCAGCCGGCGCACCGGTGCAGCAGCGTCGCCGACAGCTGCGGCGTGAGGCCGATCTGGAATGGGTGGCTTGGCCCCACGCATCGTGCGACGGGTGGTAGGCGACGAGGTCGCGGAGGAGCCGCGCAGACGGGCGCCGGACTGCGCTGGGTCCGCGGCGACGCAGGCCACATGCGCCCTCATGGCCAGGGCTGCGGTGCTGCTGTTGACGCTGAGTGAACCGCCAGCGGGGGCGAGCGGCGCCGTCTTGATGCCAGGCGCCTTGGTCGCGCAGGCGTTCACGCTGCGGGGCCGCAGCTTCATGATTGGCCCCGCCGCTGCAGGCGCTGCGGCATCGATCGAGCTCATTCCGTGATCTTCAAAGGGGGAGCTGAAGTAAAAAGGTGTGCCTATGTGGATGTGTGCAGAATGAACGAAAAAGGGTCTGAGGCACGCGTGCACAAGTGCCAGAGATGGTGAGGGGGGAGGTAGGGGGGAAGAGGTGGCCAGCTGGGCAGCGTCGCACCGCGGCGGTGATGGAATCTCTTTTTTTTCTTCTTTTCTCACAGGCGTCTTTTTTTTTTTTTTTGGAGAGGGGGAAGGGGGGTTGCGGAAAGCGGCGCAGTTGTGTGAGGCATGCACGAGGCGACGCTCCTCTCACCACCCACCGTGGTGCGCACGCGCACGCAAGACACTTCCCACTGAGGAGGCGAGCGAAGGACGCCACCGCAGCAGCGGTTCAACAGCACGGCTCGCTGCTTGCAGGGGCTGTTGTTCTTGTCGTCGTGTTGCGTTTTCCCTCACACGTGCTGGTCGGCGTGCCGTTGTAGCCGCTGATGTCGCATCATGCAGAGATGAAAAGAGAGCGAACAGTGCTTGCTCTCCTTTTTCGTTTTCTCCAGCTTCGCGCCAAGGCAGTCTCGGGGTCTGATCACATCGCGCTCTTTTGATTGGATCTCAATAGAACAAACCACCCAACCTCGGGCCTCACACGCTTCGACGTCGATGGGCCGTGGGAGATGGAGGAAGCAAAACCAAAAGGAAACAAGATGGAGTGAAAGCGCCGTCCTCGCTCGCCGGCTCGACGCTGCCACCCTCCCTGGTGGTGGGGAGCTGCGCGACGACGCCACGAGATGCGTGCAGCGTCCTGACTATCCACGCCTTCCCTCTTTTCGTTCATCAGGAGAAAGTTTCACCGGAGCCGATGTGGAAAGCGACGCGGAGTGCCTCGTTGCACGTGCACGACATGGCCCAGCCCACGTGCAGCTCCCCCAGCGCGCGAAATGCCCACTGGCTCTCTGCTGTCATGACGGCCTCGAGCGCTGCCTGACTCACCTGCTGGGTGGTCGCCGCGACGTGCAGGTGGAGGGCGAAGTAGAGCCGCCCCCCATCCATCTCGCGGCCGCTGTTCAGCACAAACATGACCGCGTTCGAGGCGCAGAACCGCACCCGCTCGCTCTTGGCGCCGGCAACCTGGAAGACAATGTGCTCCAGCAGCGTCTCCTCCTGCCGTGCCCGCACGCTTCGAATGGCGGAGAGCCGCGTGTGCGGGATGACGGCGCTGAGCACCCACGGCGTCAGCCCGCGCCGCTCGTCGCCCTCCTCCGTCGACGACGACAGCACGGAGAACTTGTGGTCGCACCACGAGACGCGGCCGGGGCGGTTCGTGTTGTCCACCAGAATGAGCAGCGTTGCGGGGTAGCGGGGGTAGCAGGTGAGGCTGCGCAGCGCGTGCGACAAGACGTAGCAGCCCGTCTCCCGCAGGAAGTGGAACTCTTCAAAGTTGAGCGCGCCGTCCGCCTCGCCCCCCGCATCGCCGCCGCCGCACCGGAAGCTCGCCGACGGATCCTCGTACAGTCGCACCTCGCGGGCCCGGTGTGTGTACTGCAGGTGAAACGGCGCGCCGGAGTTGAGAACCAGCAGCGAGGCGGCCGGGTCGGGGATGACGGAGGGGGGGAGAGCGGCGGCAAGCGCCTTGACATCGAGCGCTGCTGCCGCAGGCTGAAGCGCTGCGGCTCCGGCAACGTCGACGTCGGCCGGCGGCGGGCTGCGGCCGTAGCGTCGATGCGGGCCGTACGGCACCCACCGGCTCAGCGCACCGCCCCACGAGGAGAGGGTGGTGCGGGCGTCCCGCCGCGCCGTCAGGCTCTGCACCGGCGCCGTCGCAGCAGCGGCTGTAGTGGGGCCGGGGGACGCACACGTGCTCGCGCCTGCGACGCCGCCGGGAGTCGCGGACACGGGCGGCGCCGTCTCCCCTTCCGCCGCCGCTCCCGGCACCCGCTGCGCGGTGCAGCACAGCGAAGCGGCGAAGGGCGACTGCGACTCTGGCGCCGACGGCTGTGCTGGACCGGTGGAAGACGCGGACGCGGTGTCCGGCGGCGGACTCTGCCGTGGCGGCGGCGGCGGCGGCCGGCCCGAGCTAGGCGTCGTGGCGTCGCGCCTCGCTGTCGGCTGCGGCGACTCCGACCCGCTGCGGTGGCCCGTGACGGCGTTGTTGCGGGTCGTCGTGACGCTCATGGACGAGGCCGACGGCGGGCGCGACACCGGTGCTGGCGCCCCGACCGTGGCGGCTGCGGCGCCGAGCGAGGGCCCGCCGTCCGCTCGAGGCAGCGGCGAGGACGGGGAGGCGACGAGGCTGGACGAGCCGCTGGTGAGGGCCGCCGAGCCGAAGCCACGGCGGCCGGTGCCGAGCTGCGCCGTGGTGAAGAGCACCGGCGCCCCGCCACCGTCCACCTCACCGGCGCCGTCGACAGACGACACCTGCGGGGCCACTTCGATGCCGAGGCAGCTCTCGAAGAGCAGCGCGCAGCGGCCGTACATGCTCCAGAACGTGCGCTGCAGGATCCAGGTGAAGCAGCAGCACGTGTAGAAGAGGGGCAGGTAGATGGCCCGCTTCGTCTCCGCCGCGCTGGACTCACTCGCAGACGACAGCGCCTCCTCCTCCGGCGTGCTCGACGCGCTGAAGTGGACGGCGTCGGCGGCATCGGAGGAGGTGTTGCCCGCCGCCTCGTGCTCCGGCAGCATGCGCGGCGCGCGCGCAAGGGCAGTCGTGGCGCCGGCTGGCGCCGTGCCGCTGCCGCCGGCCTGCGTCCGCTGCACCGCGCTGGGGCTGGCGGGTGTGTCGGACGGCGGCAGCGGTGTTGTGGGGCCGGAGGCCGCCGCTGTAGGAAAAATGGACGGGGAGGTGCCGGGGGAGGTACTGCTGCCCGTGCCGCTGAAACTCCGCCGCGCAAGGGTGCGGTCGGTGGTGGCGGCGAGCGACGGCCCGTTGGCGACCGCTGCTGCGTGCCCGGCACCCGCACCGGCAGCGGCGCTGTGGGCAAAGCGAGGTGCCGCGTTGCCCACGCGGAGCGGCGCCGCGGGCGGCGGAGTCGACGGCGCGGCCGCGGCGGCCGCTGCCGGCCCGCGCTGCTCCGAGAAGGCTCCCTGCGACTCCGTGTACACCTTGTTGAACTCGCGACAGTCGGCGAGGAAGCGGCTGTCGTACAGGCCGAACGAGGACCAGACCCCCTGCAGCTGCGACATCTCGCTCTGGATGCTGTAGCTCTGCCGCATCACGTAGACGTAGTAGATGACGTCGACGCAGTGCGACGTCCACTCGAACACCTCGGCGAGGGTCTGCAGTAGATACACGCGCAGGGAGAGGTTGGCGTACTGGATGAACAGCACGTACAGCTCCACCGGCAGCTCTCGGTGCAGGATGCGCACGAGCAGCTCCTTGACCACGTTGTGCAGCCCCCCAAACCACGCCTGGCGCTGGGGGGTTAGGATGTCGCGCCAGCGCACCGCGTACAGGTGCGGCGGCACCTGCGGCCCGCGAAGCCGGTGCTGCTGTCGCCGCCGCGCTTGCTGAGCCGCAATCGGGGAAAGGGGGGAGAGCGGGGAGCGGGGGGAAGCCCACTCGCCGCACTCCGGCTGGCGCATCCACGGGGACGACGCCGCGGCGGTGCCGTCTCCTTCCTTGGCGTCGCCCTCGCCGGGGGCGGTCGGGGTCGTGTCAGCGTAATAGTAGTTGGGGCCGAACAGCTCATACCACAGCACCGTGAAGCCGTGCAGGTAGTTGGCGTACGCCTCGCAGTAGTTAAGTGTGTCCATCGCCTGCTCCCACCACTGCGCCGGCGTCAGCGACTCCGCAGCGCTGCCGACGGCGGCCACGGTGTTTGCCGGGCCGCTGCTGGCGCCACTCGCGTCGCCCAGACTCGAAAGCGGGACGGCGAAGGTGCCGACGCCAGAGCTCGTCGTGAACGGCGACGGTCCTGCGCCGCCGCTGCTGCTCACGGAACCGGCGCGAGACTTCTTCAGCTGCTCCGCCTGCTGCAGCAAGGTGGCGCGCTTGTGCGCCAGCAGCTCCGCCACGCGCTGCTGCTCTGCGCGAAATCCCGAGTGCGCCTTGCCTGCGAGCACGGTGAGGGAAAGTAGCGCCAGCGGCACCTCGAGTTGGGGGCCCGGCTGCTCGAAGGCGCCGGGGAAGCGGCGCAAGAGCTGCAGCCCCACCTCAGAGCCCTGAGAGCCCATCACGGCAGCCTTGAGGTATGCCAGAAGCCGCGGCGCGGCTGGGCTGGCGGACACCTCCTCCAGGATGCACCGGTGCGCCTCGGGGTCGCCGTAATGCGCCATGTGAGCTGAAAAGGAAAAAGAAAGGTAAGAGGAAGCCTGCGTGTGTGTGTGTGTGTGTGTGGGTGTGTGTGCGTTTATGACTCAGGATCGTCGTGAACGAAGCCAGGGGGGATGTCGTGGGTAAGACAGTAAGGTACGAGACCGAGAGGGGCGGGGGGGGGGGGGGGGCGATGATCGCACACGCGACGACGCGCACAGGCCCGCTCGTGAGGGAAGGAAAGTGATGCGATACGTGAAGGCTCTGATGGGCACTCGAGCCCTCTTCGACGTCGTCTCGTTCTGTCCCTCAAGAGGACTGGCGGGAGCTGTGTAGATGCGGTCCACTTGCGCAAGGGGGGTCGCTGAGAAGTCCCCTTGTGCTGTGCGAGTGAATGGAGGGGAGGAAAGAAGCCACGCAGTGGTGGGATGGGTCACGTGGTGAGGAGTTCGTTTGAAAACAGTACGGCACAGCCTCTGCCAGCTGAGAGCACGACGCGCTCAGCTGCACTCCTCGCTTTGGCGTCTTGACTGATTTGCCGCTTCTTGTGCTGTTGCAGCGATACGCGCAACGCAGCATGTCGAGCATCGAGCGCGGACGGTGCCCTTCTCAAGCCGCACACGCCGCCGAAAACTTAGGCGCTCTTGTTGCGCTTCTCTGCTCCTTCTCCGCGGCCACGTGCACCCACAGCAGTGAACGTATTGGCACTCTTTTTTTCTCTTCTTTTTTACGTGTCCCCGACCACGCGGGTGTGAAAGCGGCAGCGCAAGTGCGAAAAGGGATGAAGGCCGCCGCTTGACAAAGCCAGAGGCAAAGCGCACTCGTGAGACACGCGTGCGTCCTCGTCACATGTTCGACCCCTTCGCTGCCGCCTCGGCCTTGGCGTGGGCGAGGTACGGCCGCGTCTCGAGCAGCGTTTCGAATATAGCGCGTGCCCACGGGTGCCGGATGCCGGCGCCGGAGCGGAAGAAACTGCCGAGGTCTTTGCCGGGGTGCGCCGCCTCGTAGCCGTGCGCCTGCACAATCATCTCCAGCAGATCCATGTCCTTGACAAAGTGCGCCTCGGGCGTCTCCTGCGCCTCGTACTCGTTGAAGAGGGCCCCGAGCTCTTCACTGAAGGTCGGGTTCGGCGAGGAGGAGACGAGCGTGCACAGCCCGCGCACGGCCTCCGTCTCTTGCCGCTTCTTCACGTCCTTCGGAACCTTCATGGCGGGGGATATGTCGCCGATGATGCTCTCGCCTGTGTCGTGGCACAGGGCCATCTTGATCATGTGGTCGCGGTTCAGCGTGGTGTCGGGGCACATCATGCACATGAGGGACATGCGGTACATGTGGTCGCTGATCGACTCGGGACTGCGAATCTCGTTCTCCACCCACCCCCGCCGCGGGGTCTCCTTGAGACGCCCCATCGTGTGCAGGAAGCTGACCACATCCTGCACCGCTTTGGAGCCCTTCGTGAAGGACATGGCGGCGTGCCAAAGGAGTTGCGTCGAGACTGAATTCTAGTGCTCTGTGCGAATAAGGAAATAGATGGATAGCGTCAGCGGGTAGGATGCAAAGAGGGGTGGCCGAGATCGCGGTGCCATGCTTGGGGCGTTGCACTCCACGAGATGCAGCTCTCGTGTTGATTGAGGAAGGTGCGCTGACAAGCACCTAACGAATTCACGTGCCCGGCTCACAGCCCAAGCCGCGCGGACCGTACCACCACACGCCGCGAGCTCGATCAGCCTCGATCAGCTGAATCGCTTTGGTGTGCCTTTTTTGTGATGCGATACCCGTTTCCTCACTCCTCTACGCGTGTTTGCGTGTGTGTGTGTTTGTGTGAAGGATGGCGAAGCCGGCTCGCCGGACACTACAACCGCAACATGGGCAGCTCGAAGCTAGAAGCCGTCGAAGGGCGTGCACCCCTGGTAGCGACAGTTGACAAAGGAAGTAGCGCACCCCGTGGGCGGGACGCGTGACCATGTGCGTTGCGGCCAAACGGCAGAGCGCTCTGCCCTCACTCGCACATACACCCACTTTTTTGCTTTGCTGATTCACAGCTTAGAAATAGCTGACGAAGTGCTCGTAGGGCTTGTTGCCTTTGCTGTCGGTGAGCGGCTCGTTGTAGCCCAGCTGGTCGGCCAGCGTGCGGCCCTTGTAGGTGGACATGGAGCGCAGCAGCTGCCCGTCCGTTGCCTTCGTGTAGACGCACATGAACGGCCCGGAGGAGCTCTCGCGGGACGGCACCTGGTCCGTCAGCTCGACGTGCACGTCGCTGTTGAACTCGCGCATGAAGCTCCAGTGCTGCAGGTGCGTGAAGAAGGCCTTATCCGGCTTACTCCCTGCGCTGCAGACGACGTCGATCTGCGTCATCTTGTCCGACGCCCCGAGCATCTTGCGCCAGCGCGGCCGGTCCACCGTGCGCACGTACACGGACTCGATCTCGGGGTAGACGTGCAGCAGCAGGTGCAGCTCCAGCTGCGCAACGGGGGGCAGAGGTGGCCGCTGCGCCAAGCAGTCGGCGAGCTGGTGCGGCTCCAGCCGCGTCAGGGCCATGCGTGATGTGTCGAAGGTCCGCATGAACGTCTCGTCGAAGAGTGGCGCCTCCTTCTCGCCCTCAGGGCCCGCCGACTCGCCTCGGTGTGAGGGGGACAAGAGCACGCGCCGGTCCTTGCTCTTCTGCTGCCGCAGCTGGGTGAGTGCCACCATCTCGGGGTAGGTGAGGAACTTGCTGGTCCGCATGCCGGGGTTGACGAGGATGCCGAGCTGACGCCCGCCCAGCGCGACGGTGGCCAGCGTGCTGAAGTGCTGGATGCTGCCCGTGACGCACGCGGGGAAGGGCAGACGGCAGAACTCCTCCCACTGCGTGCCGTGCCGCGGCACCGGGAACCAGCAGGAGTCGTAGACGTTGGTGCGCGAGAAGTACGCGTCCATGTACTCCTCCATCGAGAAGATGGGCAGCACCGGCATGCCGTTGGGCAGCGTCATGAGCACCGGCACCCGTTTCTCCTCGCACAGCTCCAGCTCGATCCACAGCTTCGCACCCTTGGGAAACTCGTCCGTGGGGCTCGTGACCACCTCGGTGCACATCTCCGTCGTGCGCAGGAAGAGGTACACCTCGTTCCACTTCTCGTCCGCCGGGGGCTCGTTGCGCACCTTGTCCAGCGCCGCGCGAAGGCGGTCCATCTTCGAGATGCTCTTCATGTTCTGCGTGCTCGACATGACATCCTGCACGAGGCGCTGCCGGTTCTGCTCCGGGACGAAGGCCGGATCCTTGTCGGGCGAAATGTTGTGCATGTCGGAGCCGAAATTTGACATGGCGTCCTTCAGGCGATCCGGGACGGTCGGCTGCTCGCGATAGCCCTTGTTCGGCACCCGCGTTTGGTGGCGTCGTTGCATGGCAGGGGCCAGCCGCGCGCCGACGCCGCTCGACGACACGGCGAGCGACGACGCCGAGGTGGCGAGGGAGCTGCCGAGGCAGCAAGAGCCGTGCCCCAGCGCTCGCATCCTTCCGAAAAAGGGGGTACGAGGGGAGCTTGGGGTTGCACACTCGGAGGACGAGGTGTGATGGGGAGAAGGGGGGAGGGGAGGTAAGAGGGGGGGCCGAATTGCGAAGGAGGCCCGCCTGAACGACCCTGGGAGTTCATCGATGTGTGGGTGCGGTGTGTGTGTGTGTCGGGTGCAGACCATCGCGGAAGGGGAAAGGGCAGGCAGGCAGGCAGGGGGGGGGAGATGAGAGCAAATGGAGTGCAACGCAGATAAACTCATTAGAGGCACCTGAACGAAAGAAGTGGAGAAGAACCTCCCCTGACGAATTGGTCTTCACTCGGCTGCTGACTCGCCTTGTCGCAGTGCTCGGGAGTCAGCCAGAGTTGACTGTAAACCAACGCTCTCGACTAAACTACCAAGCCGACAAAGAGCTGGACGCGCTTGGTAAAACCTCCCTCTTCTCTTTTCGTGTGCTCTTTCCTTGCGACTCTCCAGCAGCGAGGGCGGGGGCCTTAACGTTGTCGTGCGCGCGGCAGCAGAGGAATTGGGGGGTGCAACGGGGACTACCGCTTGGCGATGGGGTCTACCATGCGCTCGAGCAGCAGTCGCTCCATCTTGGCTGGCGGCACGTTGTCGACGACGCAGAGGTACTCGAGCTGGTCGCGGTGCTCGATTATCGTGGCGAGGGTGTCGCGGTGCTGATAGCGCATCCAGTCGTCCTTGGTCGTCTCCAGCGTCATGGTGCCCTCATGTTTCAGCAGCACCTGCTCGATGTGCGGGGCGTACTCCAGCCCGGGCCGCACAAACGGATCGCCCATGGCGCTTGAAGGGCCGCTCTATCGAGCAACAAGCGCGAGTGACGCGTTTCCTGTGTGTGTGTGTGTGCGTGTGTTTGCTTAACTTTGCGCCGTGTACGCGCTGAAGTGCCCCCGCTAAAAAGGTACAGAATTGTGAGCTGTGGTCGCCGAAGTGGTGGAGAGTGGCCAGTGTGGCGAGGGGGGAGGGAGGGCGTGGTATAGTTGAAGGTTGCGGCGCCGCGGATGCGATGCACGAGACGGCGTCCGTGAAGCGGGGTGGAAATGAGAAGAAAGAAGAGTGACGCGGAAGCGAAAGCTCCATCAGTGACCGAAAAGGAGCGTACTCGCCGTGCCTGCGGCTACCCGAAAATGTCTCGCCTGCACAGGACGCAGTGTGCGGCAGTGCTTCAGCACCAAGAAGCGCATTGCTGCAGCCTTTTTTTGTTTTTTTTTGTGTTCACGTGGGCGCACGCTCCGGCTAGGAATCAGGAGTGTCACACATCCCCGAAAGCAGAGTGAGAAAGAGACATCTAGTAAGGCATGCTGAGGCATTAGCCAGACAGCACAGGCGAAGTGCATCAAGGGCGAGTCCGACGCGCTGCACACGGACAGACACACGGACAGACACACACACACTAAGCCTCGCCGCGCTCGACAGCAGGGGCCGAGTGGCGCGATGCGAGGAACTTATCATCGTCTGCCAAGATGGCTTGGGCCGGACAAGTGGCCAAGAAGCGAGAGGGCCGGTCGAGAGGCGAAGGCGGGCGCTTGTGCGTCAACCCTGAACCCAGCACCCCGTGCACCTCCGACGCCGTGACGCGCTCAGGCGTGCCAGTGGTGTCGGCTGTCCTCGTTGTCTCATCTCCAACCGCTGAAGCAGCTGCCGCGGAGGAGGGCGCGCTCGGGAAACGTGGCAAGGGGAAAGGGACGCCAAGCGGCGGTCGTGCGCCGGGCTTTGCCGTCGCGGTCGGCTCCACCAACACGGCCCGGCGCAGCAGCTGCTCCAAGTCCGCGATCGCGCGACGTGTCGTCGCATCGGCAGCGGAATCGCCGTCGCGGCCTGCAACGGGTCCTTCACGTGTGCGGGACGGCGAAGGACTGCCCGCGGTGCGGGCGGATTGCAGCGTCGCGTTTGGGCTGCTCCGCGGCGGCGAGCTGGCAGACAAGCTGGAGAGCTCGATCGACGGGCTCTTGCCGGACTCCGGGGACGCGTCGGGCTCCGGCGCTGAGGCGCGCTGTCGCGGCTGCACCGCCGGCGTTGGCGGGGGTGTTTGCGCGGACGGCCGCGACGGCTCGCTGTCTCGCAGAGCATCAGAGCAGCTCGGTGGTGCGGTGGCGCTTGCCTCAACTATGCCGTTACCGCCGCTGCTGCCGCGCTCCTCCAGCATGGCAGTGCGCAGCAGGTGCAGCTCGTTGCGCCGCACCTCCAGCTCGCGGGCGTAGCCGAGACGCTTTTCGAGGTTGCGCTCACTCAGCGCGATGCTGCGCCGGCTCAGGGCGGGGCGAAAGGTGCACACCTCAGCCTCGCGCTGCTGCGTCGAGGCGGCAGCCGAGCGGGCCCGCGCGCCGGCGCGACGCTGGCGCTGCACGTAGTCGCTGAAGCCGCGCACGAGCTCCGCGGTGGGGGCCGCGGGGGCCGCAGCAGCCACCGACGCGGTCGGCCGCGCAAGGTCCGCTTGCGATGCCGCCGCGGCGAGTGCCGGCACCGCCGGCGCTGCGCCTCCGCACGAGGCGGGAGGAGCCCCGCTGTAGATGTGCGTCCGCCTTGACCGGGCTGCAGCGACCCAAGGCGAGGGTGAAGCGGAAGCGGCCGTGCGGCTCTCGGACCCCACCGCCTCCTCAACGTGCACCGGCCCAGAGTCGTCGCTGCTCGAGCGCACGAGGCCGTTTGTGTGCGATGCAGCCGCCGACTCGCTGCCGAGCTCGCCGGCGCGGCGAAGCGCCGCCGCCGCCGCCTCTCGGTGAGGCAGACACCACGGCTGGACGCCGCACTGAGCCACATACCGGGCGAGAGCGGCCATGAACTCGTGCTTGCTGATCGGCTGCTGTTCCCCCGCGACCGCCGCTGCGAGCGCGACGGCGATGCCGGCGTCCTCGGGGTAGTAACCCCGCACCTGCTCCTTCACCTGCGCCAGCGTCACCGTCGACGTCGTGGGCGACACAGCAAACTTGTAGAAGAGCGCGCCGAGGCGGATGCGCAGGTGCTCCTTGTGCAGCCCCGTGTCCGCCTTGCTCGGCGACACGTGTGCGGCGGCCGGCGTCCGGGGTGTTGCAAGACTGCTGAGGTGGATGATCGTCGTTGGCGCCCGGTCGCCTCCGTCTGATGGCGACTGCGAAGAGGAGGAGGCCCGGTGCGAGTCAGCAGGACGCGCGCCGGGGTCCGCGTGCAGGCGCACTGCCGCCGAGGACGACACCAACACACCCGACGCGGAGTGCGGTGGTGCCACGGCGCGGCGTTCCGGCAGCGGTGGGGCAGCGGTCGGCGCTGTTGCGAGTGCGGCCACGTCGACGACGCCTGCGGAGCGGCGGGCGCCTGCCTCGCCGCGCGCCGCGCCACCAACGGCGCTACCCACGGCGGGCTCAAAGCGCCCACGCACCGCGGCCTCTTCACGCCTCGCTGCCGTGCGGGGTGTCTCGCAGGCCTGCTGCTCGAGCGCCCGCCGCCTCTCCGCCGTGCGGGCTTCACGGGCGGCGGCCCAGGCGGTGAACCGGTCCGCCACCTCCCTCGCCTCCTCCGCCGAGAGCCGCAGCATGCCGCCAACGACGCCGCGCTGGGCCCGGGTCGAGGCGCGCTGGAGCCGCACCTGCTGTCGCAGCAGACGCTCCCCGCCGTCGCGGTAGAGCCGCTCGCCAGGCTCAAAGGGCTCGCGGTGACTTGCCGCGGGGCCGCCGTGCCCTGCGCTGCGCGTCCGCGAGCGGCGCTGGCTGCTGTGATGTTCGCGGTGGCGGCGCTCGCGATGGCGGCGGCGCTGGTCGGCCACGAGCTCGTCGGTGCCGGCGGAGAGCGTCGGGTGGAAGGTGCACTCCCTCTCGAGCTGCACCGCCTGCGCGATGCGGAGTCGCTGCCTCTCCTCGTCGAGCACGGCTTGCTCGTCGAGGCGGTCGAGGAAGGGCACGTAGGCGCCGTCGGCTGCGAAGCGAGCGGCGTAGGCGGAGACGGACGGGTGGAAGGTGCACCCCTTCATCTCCGCCGTCCTCCGCTCCCGCGCCTGCTCCTCCTGCAGCTCCTTCACCCCGTTCGCACGGGCCTGAGCCTCGAGGTACAGACGGGTGCCGAGCTTCACGGCCTCGGGCGAGACACGCACCCGCTTCGGCTTCTTGCGGGCCTCCTCCTCCCGCTCCTTGCGCCGCTCGTGCTTTTCCGTCTGCCGCGCGAGCTGTGCCCTGTCCGGCGCCAGCAGCCGCGACCGGGCCAGCGCATCCGGCTTGCGGCGCGGCTTCGGTGCAGCGGACTTTTCCCCTGACGGCGCTGAAGCGACGCTGCCGCCGCGCGGCGATGTCGCGCTCTCCTGGTCCTTCTTCCGCCCTCGCAGGTACTCGCGAGCGAGGTGGCGGTACATCTTCTCCAGCGCTCGCGCCTCACTCTCCACCTCGTCGACGGCACGCTCTCTTGGAGAAGTGGCACGTGCGCTGCGGAGGAGCAGCGGCACGCCACGCAGCTCTGGCGGCGAGGAGCGGCGCGCGGTGCTGCGGGGAACGGCAGTGGCGGGGTCGGAGGCTGGAGAAGCGTTCAGTCCGTCGCGTGGCCGGCGCGCCATGCCACGGCCCCGCAGCAGCTGGTTCGTTTCGTACGAGCTGGGATGGCCGCTGTAGTGCCCCGCGAGGGCCATACGTGCAAGCTCCTCAATCAGCTCATCCGCGGAGTCGGCAATGCTGGAGGCCACGGAGTCGAGCTCGCTGTCGCTGGAGGACACCTCCACTCGCCCGAGCCGCGTGTACAGACTCATGAAATCAGCCAGTGCGTGGAAAGGGCGAGAAGACAATATGTAAAGCAGAAGAGACCGAGCAGCGTACTGGTACAGGTCTGAGGTAGCCTCAGCGAAGTGAGTAGCGCTGTGGTGCTGCCGTGGCGCGAACGAGGCGGCCTCACACGGTCCGCCAGACACACACACACACACACACACACACTCGCACGCACCCGGGAGGGGGGGTCCCGAACCGCCAGAGCTGAGGTGGAAGAGGAAAAGGCGCAAGGGAGGAGTGGAGCCCAAGGGGCGCAGTGCGCGCAGGTGCCTGACACGCAGACCTGATGGAGCGCACTGTCTCGGCCGCAAAGATGATGTGCGCGTGCACGCTGCACTCTACTCTAGTGAAAGTGCGAGAGGGAACAAGGAAAAAAAAAGAAGGTGGATCAAATCAAAGGTGCCTCTATGTGTGAGCGCAGGTTCTGCGGACGAGAACCTGAAACTGCCGCGGGTGAGGGGGGCGTGCCCCGCTCTTCTTAGAGTCTGCGCGTGTGCGCAAGTAGGTGTGAGTGTATGTGTGTGTGTGTGTGTACGATCTGCTGCCCTGCTGCGCAATCAAGCGCGATCAGCTAACTACTGAGGTGCGGAGTCCAGTAGATGAGACACGAACGAGTGTCGCTGGTGCAGGCGGTGTGATACCGCTGTGGGAAGAAGACCAAAGCCATGGGCAGCAGAGAGGCGTCGAGAGAGAACAGTGGGAGTTGTGGAACGGAGTGAAGGGAAGACATGGAGGGGGGTCAAGTTTGCGACATCACGTGGGAAAGCGAGCACACGAGTGATGCACCGCCCTCAGCAAGGCGGAGACACGTGCGGGAAGGAGGGGGAAGGCAAGGTAGGGTACATCTCAGCGCCCCTCCCCCCTACTCCCCACCCCACATCCCCTCGCGTTCCTATTTTTCTGTCTTGTTCCGGTAGCGCCGCTGCCATCGACACAAACGCGGACGGAGGCCTGTGCCGTCTGGCCATGCTGCGACCCCTTCCCCCTCCCCCTCCCCCTCCTCGTTCTCTGTGTGGCATGTCACGCCGCCGGAAGTGGCGGGCCGTTCCCGGGTTTTGCTTTTCAAGTTCCTGCGGTGCTTCTTTGAGTGGCCGCACCGGCCATTATTCGCGGCTTACACGCTGAGTGGCGGCCTTGCACCACGGTTAGCCTCCCACGCGGACGCCAGTGGAGGGCGTGGCGGCCGCCGTGCAAAGGTCCAGGGAGGGGGGGGGGTGATTCGGGGGAGGGGCCCCAGGGCCCCACCGGTAGCAGAGCATTCGCGCGCGACGGGCGACTACGCTTCGTCCTCGTCGTCGCACGGCTCCCACTCCGGCTCAGCGAGGTCGTCGTCGCCGTCCTCCTCCTCGGGCCCCTGGCCCTCCTCCGGCTGCAACAGCTCCAGCGGGTTCGGATGGTCGAGGTCGGGAATCTGCGCCGCCGCCCCCGGGCCGCCCATCTCCTGCACCAGCACGGCAATCGCCGCGTCCACCTCCGCGAGCGCCGCCGCGTCGCCGCCGGAGACCACGAGCATCACCCGCGACCGCCGCAGCAGACGCGCCGCGTCCACGTGGCGGCCCCGCATGCGAGCGCACTCGCCGAGGAGGAACCACACGTAGGGGTTGTTGTCGCCGTACTGCAACACCTCGAGCAGGAACTGGAACGCCTCGGCGGGGTCCACCTGCATCAGCAGCCGACCGAGCTCAATCTTGGACTCGTACGTCGGCTGGTGCTCCTCGCCGAGGCGATGCGTGAGGTCGACGGCGCGGCGCAGCGACTCGAGCGCCTCCTCGGGGCGGCACTGACTCAGCCGCAGCGACGCCTGCAGCTGGTGCGGCTCGACGATCTCGCTATTGTGCTCCAGTGCCTGCAGCACGGCCTGCTCACACTGCTGCTCGGCCTTGTCGGCGAAGCAGAGGTCGGTGAGGTAGAGCTCCGCCACGGCGCAGCACATCGTCGCCATCGTCTCCTGCAGCGTCTTCTTCATCCGCTTCTTCCGGCACCCCCGCAGCATCCCGCTGGCGATCTGGTACGCCTTCTCGTAGCACTTGAGCGCCTCCTCGGCCTCGCACAGCTGGGCTAGGTTGAGGTACTTGACGTAGCCGCGGTCTGGGTTGATGTCGATGGCGTGGCGGAGCATCTGCTGCGCGCGTGCAAGGTCCTGGGCGTGGTGGATCATAATCTCCGCGTAGGCCTCGAGCACCTCGTCGTTGTTGGGCGACTGCGCGAGCGCCACCTCGTAGAACTCGCACGCCGCCTTCACGTTGCCCGTGTCGACGGCGCTCTGCGCCAGCGCGAGGAGCGTGTTGGTGTCCATGGATGGATGCTAAGTGTGTGTGTGTGTGTGTGTATGCAGATGCTGACTTTAACCGCGTCAGGAGGTCGATATGCCTGCAACTGCGACCCTTGCGTCGGGAAAACGAATGTGAGCGTGGCGTCCTGGACTGCGACGCCAAGGCAGCCTGCAGCACAACAAGGGTGCTCTCTACACACCCCTTCAGAGCACAGCCAAGGGGAGTGGGGTGAACGCGTCTGCGCGGCCTCTTTCTGGTGCAGGCCTTCACGAATGCAAAGCAACCCCGCCACCACCTTTAGCCGGTGCCGTCTCCCTCTTGCTTGTTCCTGGGCCTTTCAGAGATCGCTGCACGAACCCCCGCACCAGCATAGCGCCGGCAGCGTTGGCAAAAAGAAAAGGACGAGGGAAAAGCGGAGGTGCGAAAAAAGGTGGATCGCAGTAAACACCGGTCGTGTCAGCAGGCGTGGGAACACCGCGAAGCGGGCGCCGGGTCGATGTCAAGCCTTGTCGTCGAGAGAGAGCGAGCGAGCGTAAGAGGCGGTGTCGTTGCATGAGGCCCGCGCACACTTTCAAGACGGAAAAAAAAGGTGATATGGCGAGCGCCAGACACGTGCGCAGGCGCTGTGCCGAGTCTGAACCCGGCATGTGCGGCTGGCCTTGCGCTCCCGCAACTTGTCCCTCGCGCTGTGACCGCCTTGCGCTGCTCTCCTTCCAAGGCTTGAGCTTTGTGGAGCTTGGGTTTGCACACAACACGGGCCGGCTTGGGCAAACAGCCACAGAGAGAGAGACAGATGCGGCACTTGACGGAGTTAAGAGGAAGGAGAAAGGAGCAGCAGTTCGCTCCAGCAAGAGAGAAAGGACAGAGCTTGTGCTCGCCGCGAGAGTCCTTCTGCTTCCCGTCCTTCCTCTACTGCTGCTGCTGCCTTGTCTCTTTCCTCTCCTCTGCCCCGCCTCGCTGTGCTGCACCACCGACATCGCTACTTTACATGGGAGCGGACGAGCACTCCGCCACCCTCACCCCACCCCCGGGGAGGGAGGTGAGAGTGGGCGTGGAGGAAGGGGCACATCTGCGCACTGCGTCGCTACGCGTCCGAAGGCGAAGCAGAAAGAAAAAAGAATGTGCCATTCTCGATCAGGCGGATGCACGCACACACACACACACACATCCACACGACTCAGCTTCTCCACAACCGGCCTTTCCGACAGGAAGTCGACCCAGTTCTAGGGTGCGTGCGAGTGCGCGTGAGCAAGAGAAAGAGAAAAAAGTACACCACACCCACCACGCCCGCCGTACCTCGCGCCAACACCGCCATCAGCAGTGGCCCTCCTCCTCGAACAGGGTGAACGCCTCGGCCAGCAGCAGGCGCTCAAACATGTACGGCAGCTCCTTTTCGTACTCGACCTCGCGCGGCATGCCCTCCACCTCGCTGCCGCACGTGTTGCACTCGAGGCAAATCACGCGGATGTCGCGCCGCGTCAGGTGATACGGCGCGTTCTCGAGGGCGCCCTTGTAGTCCTGCAGCTCTAGCCGCCCGGTGCCCGCCTCGTCCAGAAGGCGGAAGATGCGCAGGAAGCCTTGCTCAACGTCGTAGCGGTTCATCCCGTGCACGGTCGCGTCTGCGTCGCTGCCATCCACTTCGAAGGAGGGGTCGTGGTGCTGCTGGAAGTACTGGATCGTGCGCACGGCGGCGTACGCGAAGGGCTTGTACTCGATCACGTCCTCCGCCATGGCGCCGGCGGCGTCCTCCGTGATGTTCGCAAACGAAGCGGTGAGGAGGTACAGCGCCTGCGTCTCGCTCAGCTCGAAGCCCTCCGTGAGTGCCTGCCGCACCTCCGCAACCGACAGGCGGCCGCTTTCCGCCGTGTCCATGGCCGCTAGCACCTTCACCAGCCTGTTCGCCAACATAGCGCGCTCAGGGTCCTCGACGACGGGGACGTAGTGGTCTGGCGGCGGCTGCTTCGCCTGCAGCGGGTCCGTCTCGAGCGCGAGCTTCTTGAAGTACGCCGCACTCCACTCAAGGATGTCGGCGGGCTGGTTGCGCAGCACCTCGCGGGCGTATTCCTTCAGCACATCCGCGAAGTTTGGCGGGAGGTGCTGGCGCGGCTGGTACTGCGTCGCCAGCGTCCGCTCGCGAAACGTCTCCGTCGACATGGTGAAGCGAAAAGCCGGAGAGACGAGATGTAGATGGCGTTGATTGTGTGAGCGCTCCTCTGTTGAACGCCGGAGGCTGCGACGCGAGTTGTCGGCGGGCCCTTTTCGATCTGGCTGCTGTGCAGACGCGGGTGTTGTACTGGCACGCCCTCGAGCTGCCGCGAGGGCAGTCACAGTGGCCACAAGTGAGAAGGCTGGGGGTGGGACGGTGCAACGGCGGTACAGCGGTGAAGCCTAGCTCACGGCGGCGTCAGACAAGCTGTTTGGTCCGTTGAAGAAACAGAAAAAGGTGGAGAAGATGAGTGTGTGACGTAGGGAGAGGGGAGCTGCACATCTAGGCGCCTCGCGACGGCGCAAGTTCGACGAAGGAAAGCGCCAACGTCTTCACTGGCGTTGAAGAGCAACAAGGCTCACACGTTCAGCACACGGGCACGCGGTCAGAGTCCCCAAGCGATCTGCCGGTGTACGGGTGTTGTGTGATGGGCGTGGCGCCTGCGCATCTACGTGGTTTGCACCGCCGCTCGAACTCCTCATCACGCTATCCCACGAGCTTTTTTTTTCCCTTACTCACGTCCTCTTCTTGTTGCTGTTCCTGAAGTGGCGCACAACCGTTCATGTTCTCAGCGAGCAGATTATCAGGAGAGAGAGACACACACAAGCACACAAAGAGAGAAAGCGGAAAAGAAGCCGGTGGGAGGCAGCGGGCCGACATACTTGAGAGGCAAGTCGTGTCGTGCGGAGCGGGAGGGGGGGTGTCGAGCCCACCCAGACACACGCACACACAAATCCCTCCATGCCTTCCCACGGTCCTTTGTTTGTTTTTATGGGTAGCCTTCTATAGGAGCACTGAAGCAACGCGCTTTGCGCAGGGTGTTGCACGCGAGACCGGAGGGCGTGGTGCGGTCGATGCGTCAAGGAGAAGGCCTTTGAACAACTCAGCGCAGCGCCCCAGCCCCTCCGTCTGAAACGCCAACTTCGCTTCTCCACACGCGCAAAACACGCGAAGCGCTACGTGTCAAAGGAGTCGTACAGGAGGTGGTTGATGGCAGGGGCCAGCGCGAACGTGCCGTCGTCGACGAGCTCGCACACGCCGTTGTAGCGGATGATGAACTTGCGGCTCTCGTCGAGCCAGCGCAGTTCGTACTCGTTCTTCACAAACACCTGCACCGCGCCGTTGGAGAGGAGAAAGGCGCTGAGGCTGCGGTCCTCGTTGAAGCGGAACCACCGCACGTACAGGAACGGCTCGCCGTTGCAGCTGTACGCGCTCCGTGGGGCCTGGTACACCGAGACGGTGCCCGGCGTGCGCTGCTGCTTCATCATGTTCGTGTCGTACGCGACGATGTCCTGCAGCGCCTGGAAAGCGATCTTCATCTCTGGGTGGGCCTTCGCCTTGAGCAGCGAGGTGGCGCGCGTCGCGTCGGCGCCCTCGACGGTGTCGACGTGGTCCACCACGAAGAACTGCCGCTCCAGCATCGAGAAGACCGACGAGTGCATCGGGAAGTCGCTCGTGAGAAAGACTGCACCCGTGCGGCCGGGCTGGACGTGGTACACAAACGCGTACGGCTCCTCCTCCTCCGCGCCCGCACCGTTCGCCGCAGACGCCCCGCCGTAGCCCACCGCGGGCTCGGCGTGCGGGAAGAGGTAGAAGTGGCGAATCCACTCGCCGTTCAGCAGCGCGTCGCGCTCCTCCGGCGTCGGCTGCCGCGCCGTCTCGTCCCGGCGGTCCTTCTTGAAGCGGGCGAAGGGCCGCCACGGCCCCTCCGGCACCTGTGCGACGGGGCGCTGCTTCACCTCCACCTCCTCCGGCCGCCGCACGTGCGGCGCACTCGCCGACGCCGCCGGTGAGGCGGCTGTCGCTCCCCCGCGGTGACTCCGCCCTACCGCCTTGGCCCCTGCAAGCTCACGCTCCTGCTGCTGCATGGCGGCAACCGACATGCGCGGCAGGTGAATCTGTGCCACCTCGTCCGCCGCGTCGTCGCCCACCAACGCCGCTGCTGGCGTGTCACGGCGGCGCCGCGTCGTGTCTTTGGCGGCCCGGCCGCCTCGGGGCTTCGGTGGGGACGGCGGGGTGGCCCCGTTTTTTGGTGGGCGGCCGCGGCGGCGCGGCAGTGCGGCCTTGCCCTCCCCCTCCCCCTCGTCGTCCAAGCCGGCGGACACCTTGAAGGAGCCACGGACGCTACCGGCGACGACAGCGGCAGCGGAGGCGCTGGTGCCGGTGTCCTGCGCCCCAGCCTTATGGTACTGCGTCCCGCCAGTGAGCAGCAGGTGCTCGCGCAGCACGCAGCTGTTGGGGTGAACGGCGCGGCAGCAGGAGCAGGTGCAGTGCCGCTGGTACTCGGCGTAGCACTCGGGGCAGAGGTCGCGGCCGCATGGGCAGTGGAAGTAGTGCAAGTCCTTCTCGTCCCGCCCGGTCGGCAGAAACTCGTAGTCGCACAGGTCGCACACGAAGCCGTACTGGTACTTCTTGCTGGTCACCCGCGTCATCTCCTTGAAGCGGTGCGGGTGGGCCGCGGACTTCTCCTGCTCCTCGGCGAGCCACGTGATGTTGTAGCGCTCCTGGTCCTCCTCGATGGTGAGCCAGAAACTCGCCAGCAGCCACGCGTGCTCCAGCAGCAACATCGAGGAGAGCACGCGGCGGTGGTCCTGCCACACGACAGAGAGGCTCAGCTCCAGGGCGATGCGCTGCGCACGGTTCATGGCGGGCGGCGAGCTCTTCCGGGCTCGCTTTGGCGGTGGTGCGGCAGCAGGGGCGGGCACAGCGTGAGTCGCAGTGCGAGCACGTCCGACGCTGCGCTTCTCAGATGGCGGCCGTGACGACGACGACGCGGTGGGTGCACCGGCCAGCACCGCGAAGGACGCCGCGCGGCTCGTCGACGGAGCAGCGCTCGACCCACCGCGTGCGACGCCAATCAATATGGAGGACGAGGCGAGACGCAGCGGCGTGTCGCGCTTGCGTGACGCCGAGGCGGTGGCGGCGCGGAACCGGGACGACGGTGCCGGTTGGTCAACAGCGGCCGTCGCCGCGTCGTCGACGCCCACGAGCTCCTCACTACCGCAGCGCTGCATCGGCGCGGCTTCGGCCGGTACGGCCCGCAGCGGTGGCGTTGCGCAGGACGGCTCCACGCGATGGCCGGGCGGGCCGCCACCCACCGCGTCGGTGTCAAGAGCATCCACGAGCCGCACCGGCGGGACGTCGCGGCTCGGTGGCTGCGAGGGGCCCGGCGCTTCCGGGCCGACGGCGTTGTCCTCGTCGCTGTCGACTGAAATGGCCGCGGGCCGCAACGGCAGCGAGGCGCCCGCGGAGGAGGCGCGGCGCTTCTCTGCCTCGCTCGACGGGGCTCGCGACGCCGCGAGCGACACCGGTGCCGACACAGCAGCCGCAGCCGCAGTCGTGGTCGCGCTCTTCGCCCGCCGCGCGGAACGCGAGCGCCGTGTCTTGGCCGTCTCCTCGGCCATCACGACCGAAATCTCGCGAATCGGCTTGCTGCGCTTGCGGGTGCTGGCGCGGACGTCGTACACGTGCACGTCCACGGCGCCGTCAACGCCGCCGTCGCCGCTGCGCTGCACCACCTTGAGCGACCCCCGTGCCGGCGGAGTGGTCGTGCCGGCGGTGTCCTGCACGCCCCTCGAAAGACCAGCGCCGGCGCTGCCGCTGCTGCTGCCGCTGGTTTGATGGCGCTGCGGCGTCGCGGGCAGCAGCGACTCCGCATCGCCGCTCGGTGTGGAGTCGGGGCTCTGCAGGCGGCTCTGCATCAGCGACGCTGCGACGCCGGCGCTGCGCTCCTCGACCGCGCGCATGAGGTGCGCCTCGTCGTGTGAGAGCAGCACATCGTCCTGGACGCCGAGGAAGGCCGTGACGGCTGCGGGCGGGTAGCGGCGGCGCAGATTCCACAGCTTGTTCGCGAGAATGTCCTCCACCGCGGGCCGCCGCTCCGGGTTAGGGACAAGAATGGAGTTGACGAGCTGCTTGAGGTCTTGCGAGACGGTGACCCCCACTGGCCACTGCCAGTCGCCAGCCGCGACGCGGCGCAGGAGTCGTTCGTTCATGCGCTGCTGCTGGCTCACCGCCCCGCTCCTCTCCCCGTCCGCGCCGTCCGCGTTCTCTGGTCCGCGCGGCGCGCTGCCGCTGTCCGCCGCTGCCGGCGTCTCCGTCGATGGGTACGGGTTGCGCTGCGTAAAGATGGAGAAGAGCACGATGCCGAGCGACCACACGTCCGCCGCGACGCCGACGCTGACGCGCTTGTCCTTGTGCAAGGCGTTGTGCGCCATCTCGGGTGACATGAAGGACACAGTGCCAGCCACCACGTCGCCCGCTGGCGGCTTCAGCGAATTGCAGGCGAGCCCGAAGTCGATGAGCTTCAGATTGCCGTCGAGGTCAAAGACAAAGTTCTGCAGTTTGATGTCGCGGTGGATGCAGCCCTCGCGGTGCACGTACGCGACGGCCTGCACGACCTGGTACGCCATGAAGAGCATCTCCGCCTCGCTCGTGATGCGGGTGCTGAGGAGGAGGTCGTGCAGCGTGCTCGGCACGCAGAGCTCCATCCCAATCACGATCATGTCGGCTGCCTTGTTGAGGGCGCCGAACTCGAACCGAGGGAGGAGCAGCCGGCCCTTTGTGCAGACACGGCTTAGCACATCCAGCTCCTGCCGCAGCCGCGTGCTCTTCCCGGTCGAAATCTTCAGCGCCAGCCGTGGGTAGTCGTCGCACACGGCGCGGTAGACGGTTCCGAAGGAGCCCTGGCCGATGCGCTCGCATGCCCGCACCTCCTTCACCACCTCGGCCTCCCCACTGCGCACCGGCGGGAAGCGCAGGACGACGTGACGGACGCGGTCGCCGTCGTAGTCGATCGAGTCCACCCCTCCGATCATTCCTTTTCCTATCTTGTAACACGCTGCGTGATCGGAGCTTACGTGGACCCCACCCTGAACAGTGGCGAGGAAAAGGAGAAAAGGAAAGCGGTAGGCAGAAGCTGCGGTTGCAGAGAACTGCTGGGTTTCTCTAGAGCAAAGAAGGGGAGCAGCCCGTGCGCGGCGCTGGCCGCTCTGAGCAAGGCGTGCTGTGGCTGTGCTTCAGCAGGCACGCAGTGGCGTACGTGTTTATGTGTGCGTGTACGAGTGTGCTGATCGGGCACACGGCGCGCAGGGCTCTGACGCACGACTGTGTCGTCGACTTCTTTTTTTTTGGGGGGGAGTTGTCCCGGGACGAGCCGTCGACCGCTTTTGTCCGGTGCACAGGGCGCAGGGTGTGAACAGCACGACTCTCGTGTGAGGCCGCAAACTGAACAGGCGGGGAATCGAGCCCTGTGTATCTGTCTGTGGTGCTTTCTATGCGGGCAGTTGGTGTACAGGTGTAGGTGATTGGGCGTGTATGCGTTTGTGTATTAGAGACTGTGAAGGAGCGTGCCCTGCGCCTGCGCCGGCTACTGTGAAAAGGAAGCTGGGGCCTCTCGCGTGTGTTGGACGCGCGGGCACCCGCAAGACTAAAGAGGAAAGAAACAGCAGGAGGGCGGGAGGTGGGTGTTGTGGCACACGGACAGAGGTGCGCGTGAGAGGGAGCTGCAGACGAGGTGATGCGGATTTGTTTTCCCCTTTTGTCCTCCGCCTGCGCGTGTCTCTGCGCCTTCGCTCGCCGGAGTGGTGACTCTCGGAAACTCCGCTGATGTCGCTTTCCCGCCCTCTCCGCCCGATTCGGTGTGCGTCACGGTCCCCTGAAGAGGACGCGAGGGAAGAGGGCAGTGAATGAACGAAAAGTGTTTGCTTTTTTTTTCTCCTCAGCCGCTTCGTCACCGGCGTGAACACGCAGAGTGTGTTCGTTGTGTGCTTGTGTGCTCCCTTGTTGAGTGAAGGAGGCGGGGAGAGACGGGGGGATGAGAGCGGGGGAGGGGAAGGGGGGGGGGGGCATGCGCGGATCGCGAGGACCTGCCCGCGAGTCGAGCATGAAGGAGCTGCCCGTCAGCATGAGGGCTGAGATAACCTCTTTAGATGGGGAGTGTGCTTCGCGACGCGCAGCGACACCGCCTGAGTCCTTGAGTCGAGACCAGTTGAGACACGTCTGCTCTTATCGTCGCCTTCTCCCGTTTTGGGCGGAGTTGCGTGTGTTGAGGCTCGCTCCAAGAGCCCCGCGAAAGGGACTCCACGGCGAGGGGGACTGTGCACCGCTGTTCAGCCGACGGGCTGGCATGTGACACCTGCACACACCTGCGGCACAAGAGAGGGCATACTCGCCCCAGAGTCACGTCGCAAGGCTACGGCAGTGCAACCAGCCGAGAAGGCTCTCGATGCCCTTTGCCGGTCTTGCCTCCTCCTCCCCCCTCCCGCTCTCTGACTCGCCAACCGTGCTACCGTCACGAGGCGGCAAAGGGAAAAGTGGGTGCGGCAGCCACCCGAATGAAGTCGACACGCGTCGCCTCGTCTGTCAAGGACTGCAGGTAGTACAGGGCATCGCCGGAGACGAGTTGGCGACGCAGCGCGCTGCTCGAGCCGTAGGCGTCCAGCAGCGTCCGCATGTACGTCTGCGCCTCGACGCCCAGCAGCGAGGAGGTGTGCCAGTCGCCGTCTTGCATCGACGCGACGACCAGGTAATGCACCTGAACCGCGTTGCTGAGGCAGTGATTCAGGAAGCGCAGCGCATCGCCGCTAGCCCTGGAACTCGCTGCCGAAGCGGAGGAGCTAGACGCTACGGGGGCGGACATTGCGGTGGCCCGCTTAAGGTCCCTTGTGTGTAGGAGAAAGCAGCCGGGGAGTTCAGGCATGAGAGTGCGAGAGGTCGAACGCAGAGGAGAGCAGGGAGGCGCATTTGGCTGCTGCATTAGAGGCTGCGTCGCACTGCGGCGCTGCATTCGGGTGAGGGGGAGGGGGGGATGAGGCCCCCAACAGTGCTGAAGCCCACTACGCAAAACACGCGTGAGTGAAACCAGACAGCGGCGACTTCGCCACTGCGCGTGAGAAGTCAGCAAGGCACGCGCATGTTGCAAGGCTCGTGAAAATGGGAGGTGGCGCGCTTTCTTCCGCTGCACGTGGGCCAACAGAGGATGAATGGTCCCCTCTTCTCGTAGTTGCCTTTGTACGTTTGGTTTGTGCATCGGGCAGCGATGAGCGCTTCTCTTCGCGTGTGCGGGAGGGAGGGGGAGTGGGGGAGTGGAGGGGGGAGCATACACGCGCGGACGCACACGCCGATGCTCCCTTTTTCCGTGACTCGGCCGATGGTAAACCAAGGGGAGGGGGCAGGGCTCAAGACAGAAATAAGGAACCCTGGCCCTTGGCGCTGCAACGTAGGATTCACACGGGGCGCACCGCGAGAAGCTGGCCACATCACAGAGGCGACGAAGGTAGCACGGAAAAAGAAAGCGGTGATGAAAACACGCAGAAAAAAAAGGAGGACTCGGAAAAGGGACAGAGAGAGGGAGAGGGAATTCCACATAACATCGCTGCGCATAACAAGACGAACGGCACGGACCGGTGCGGACATGCGAGTACTGGAGAGGCGTGGTGGGGAAGAGGCGGCCGTTGCCTTCCTCCACCCTTCCCCTTCTCCTCCCCGCCTTCACCTGTCTTGCACCATCAGAGGTGAGAAGCGCAAATGACGTGTGCCAGCGCGCGAGTGGGAGATGTGGGTAGCAAGGGGGAGGCAACCGGGGGGAGAGGGAGAGGGCCCGAGACTCCGTGGAAATGGAAGCCCACCCCAGGCAGAAGCATACACGCACACACACACACACACACACACTCACACGCGCGCACTTCAACAAGACAGCACCAGCGGCTCACTGAGAACACAAAACACCAACACACGCGTAACTCATGAGCAAAGCGGTGAAACAGAGGAAAAGACGCGTAAACGCGTTCTAGTGTACATGGCCTTGAGCACACCTACGCGCGCACGGAGAAGAAGGGGGAGAGAGACAGCCGAACGTCTTTCACCGCCGCGAGGAGGCCGCATGTGGCAACAGCGACCAACAGGAGAGGGGCTGCTATAGAGGAGAGGGGAGGGGCAGTGGGAGCACCGCGCCGCCAACACACCCGCGTATCGGCACGGCGGCGGCGGCTTTTCCTCCCCTCACACCCCACCACGATGGGAGGTGGGGAACGGAGGGAGACGAACGGAAACGGTGCGAGGCACTCCGCCTCACTCCGGCGTGGGTGCGCCGAAGAAGACCTGCAGGGTGCGCTCGATCGATCGCTGCTGGTAGTAGGCTTCCGAAAGCTCGGCCAGCACCGCCTCCGCCGCCGTCCCGTCGCGTGACGCCGCGGTGCCCTGCATACGCCGGCGCGGCTGCGGCTTGCCGCCCGCCGCCCGCACCTGAGGGGAGGCCGAGTCATCCCAGCGGAGCGGCACGGCGTCAGAGATGAGAAACGTCGCCTGCAGCGCCGAGGCGAGGCGCTGCTGGCGCTGCCGTCGAAGGACGTCCGCCACGCGGGGTTGTGGGGCCGTGCGGGCCAGCGGTGGGCTCGTCTTGTCGCCAGTTGCACCTGTGCCGCGGCGGCTTGGGTGCCCGGCACGGCGCGAGCGGGACGGGGCGGTGGAGCTGTAGGCGCCAGGGGAAGCGCGGGCGCCGTCGCTGTTGCCCTCCCCGCCAACGTCCGCGTCGATGTCCTCCAGCGAGCACGCGGTCTCCTTCGCTCGCGGGGAGGCCTGCGGGCCGTGTTGCGCCTCTGTGAACGTGCCGCCGGTGCTGACGACGGCCTCCGCTGGTGAGGAGGCGGGGGTCTCTTCTACGCGCGGGATTGCCGCCGCGGCCAGCTGGGCCTGCCGCTGCTGCTGCTGCTGCTGCTGGTGACGCTGCCGCTCTCGCTCGCGGGCCCGGCGCACCGCCTCCGCGATTATGCGTGCGTGGGCGTCGCGGCGCTGCTGCTCCTCGCGTTGCTGCTCCTGCTGCCGCATCGTGAGAAGCTCCTGGTAGTTCATGTCGTAGAGGTACCGCCGCGCTACGTCACCGAGCACCTCGTACGCCTCCTGGATGTCCGTGAAGGTTCGGGGCGGCTGCTGCTGGGGTGCCCCTCCGTTGCTCTGCGACGTCGGGGACGCATGGGCGGAGGTGTTGGCGAAGCCGCTCTCGGTGGCCCCGAGTAGGTGGCCGAGGCCGTCCATGTAGGTCACCGTTACCATGTCTGGTGAAGTGGACAGAGCCGTGATCTTGTCAGGGTGGAACTGCAGCGCCAGCCGCTTGAAGGCGCGCCGCACATCCTCACCAGACGCGCGCGGCGTCACATCTAAGATTGCGTAGTAGTCTTTGAACATTATCGTGCCGCGGGGGGGGGGGAGGCCACGACGTGGTGTGTTTTGAAAGGCGGACGCGTCCGCGCGAAAAGAAACAAGAAAGCCGTGGCACCGGGAGGTATGAGGAGCTCACCGCGAGGTGAGAGAGACACAGAAGGAAGGCCAGCTTGCTTTTTGCTATTCTCTCTGTCCCCCCCCATCCACGCTCGCAGTACGGGGCGAGGTTTGAGGAGTCGCCTGTTCGCGCACCGCGCACGGGTGCTTCACTGCAGCACGATGGTGGTGCTCGGACGCGAAAAAAAAAAAGAAAAGAAAACAGAGTTTGGCAAAGGCAAAACAGGAAGAGGAGGTTGCATCTGCATCAAGAACATCCATTATCAGAATACGTCATCTTGGCTCGTCGCCAGAACTACTCTCGGGCTGAGATGACGCGAAAAAACGAGAAGCCTGCGTCACAAGTTGGATCGGCTCCGAAAGTGCGCCATCCCTTTTTTTTTGCTTCCTTTGCTGACAAGTACGCTACTCACATTCATTTATTTTTTTGCTTTTTTTGTCACTGAGAAGCTCCGTACAGAAGGGCGAGTAGCCCGCGCAAGGGCACCGCGACGCACAGGAACAAGTGGATTATGCCACTGCCACGAGTGGCTCTTACTCGTAAACGAAAGAAAAGAAACTCGGGTGCATGTTGGCGTGTGTCGGTGGACGAGGGATTCGCCCCTCGCAAACGAAGGGAAGGGCGTGAGTGTTTTACGCAGAAAAGTGCGCGTCACCGCCCTCACCACCGCCATCACCGTCGCAGCAGCAGCAGCAGCAAACGACCCGTTCACAGCAGCCCCCGTCGTGCGCGTGGCTGCTAGTTTGCCTTGCGCGCCATCTGCGCCTCTTTACGCTCGCGGGAGCTCATGAAGGAGTTCTCGATGGCGTCCATGCCCATCTTCTCATCCACGACCTGCCGCTTCACCTTCCCCCGACGCTCCATCTTGACGTAGTAGCTGTCCTTGAGCAGCTCGTCCAGCTCCGCCTGCTTCCAAGCACGGCTCCGCTCCGACTTGGACATCTTCAGCAGCTTCAGCGCCTCCAGCTTCTCGTTGCGCTCCGTGCGGTGCCGCTTCGCATCGGGCCCGTCCTCGCCGCCGCCGCTGCCGTCCTCCGCCGCCGACGCCGCCGCAGCAGCTGCGGCCTCCTCCTCCGCGGCCCGCTGCCGCTTCTCGCGCAGCGCCACCGTCATCTGCTGGACGAAGTCGGTGAACTCGTCCTGCAGGGGAATGCGCAGCACCTGCATCCGCTTGATTTCACCACAGTTGGGGATCTTGAAGAGCGCGAAGCCGTGGGTGAGGTCGGTGAGGTCGATGAGCTGGAGCTGGAAGATGTAGCGACACTCGTGCTCCTTGTACGCGCGCAGGAAGGAGACAAAGGCGCGGGCGGCGAGGTTCAGCAGCTTCTCGTTGCGGCACTCCTCGCGGCGCAGGAGGAGGACGGCGGGGCTGTCGCACATGTCGCCCATCACCTCCTTCTTCTTGGCCAGCCGCTGGCTCTTGCCCTCCACCAAGGCCTGGTGTGCCTCGTGCAGTTGCTGACGCCGCTCGCGCCGGCTCAGCTGCTTCTCGCGGTGCGCCTGGTGGATGGCCTTGCGCTTGTCAGGCAGCTCCGAGCTCAGCAGGGTACGGCGCGCGTTCATGTGCTGCACCACGTCCCGGGCAGCGTCCACGCTGTCACGCGCCTCGTCGAGGGCCTGCAGGGGGACGTTCTGCAGCCGCATAAAGTTGATGTACTCCAGCTCCTGCGGCATGAGAAGGACGACGCTCTCGCCGCTGCGCCCCATCCGGGCGGTGCGGCCGATGCGGTGGATGAAGGTGTTGGGGTCCACCGGCGGGTCGTACTGCACGACGACGCCCACCTCGGGGATGTCGAGGCCGCGGGCCGCGACGTCGGTGCACACCAGCACGCAGCGCGACCGCTTCGTCACCTGCCGGTGGACCTTCTGCCGCTTCTCGAGCTTCATCTGGCCGTGCAGGGCGAAGACGTTGTCGGCCTCGTCGCGGCACAGCACCGTCGCGAGCGCCTCGTAGAGCCACTCCACGCTGGCGCACGTCATGACGTACACGAGCACCTTGTCCTGCTTGTGCGCCGCGAGGAACTCGACGAGGCGGTCGAGCTTCTCGGAGGCGCGCGTGAAGGCGTAAAAGTTGGAGAGCTGCTCCGGGATCTGCGGCTTCGCGGTGTCGGTGCTGGCGGAGTTGAGAGAGTTGATGCGAACCGTGACGGAAACGGGGTTGCGCATACCGGCACGGGCCAGCTCGGTGAGCTCCTTCGTCTGCGTCGCGCTGAAGAGCCCGGTGCGGCGCTGCTTGGGTAGCCGCTTGAGAATGGCGTCCAGCTTCGCCTTGAAGCCAAACTCCAGCAGCTTGTCCGCCTCGTCCAGGATGAGCAGCTCGAACTGGCTAAAGTGGAAGAGATTTGCGTACTTGGAGGAGACGAGCAGCTCGTACAGGCGGCCTGGCGTGCCCACGAGCACGTTGCCGCCCTGCTTGCTGAACTCCTCCACGTCGTGCTTGATGTCGCGGCCGCCGATGTAGCACTGGTACGAGTACGCCGGGAGGCCGTTGGCAGGGCTGCCGCCCTTGAAGTCCTTCGACACAAAGTGCAGCATGCGCTTCACAATCTGGAACACCTGCTGCGCGAGCTCGCGCGACGGCAGAACGAGGACGGCGAAGACAGCGCTCTTGTACTCCTTCGCCACCTCGCGGCAGCGCGGCCGTAGGAGCATCTCCAGGCACGGGATGAGGTACGCCAGCGTCTTGCCGCTGCCTGTGATGGCCTCGACAACCACGTCGTAGTTGGTGAGGAATAGCGGCACGGTGCGGGCCTGCACGGGGGCCATCGTGGTGAACTTCATGTGGTCGCGCAAAAAAGCAAGCGTGGGCTCGCTGAGCTTGGCGCCCTTCATCGACTCCCACGTGTTCGCCATGGCGCCTGCTGCTACGGAATTCGGCGGTTGGGTTGTGCGTTGTTTGTGGCTGCGGTTGCCTTTTTGTTTTCTTGTTTCTCTGCCTTTTGTGGGGCAGAGGCTGCAGAGTGAGAAGGAAGGACGGCAGCCAGACAAGCAGCGCGGAGAGGAAGAAGGGCGAAGGCGTGCGCGCCCGCAGGGTGCGAAGAGGCAGAGCCAGTGCAGGACCACAACGGAGCAGCCCAGGGGAGCGGGAGGGGGAAGCGGACAAGCAAGCCGGCACCCTCTTTCTGCAGCAGGTGTCAGCGCGTGACGGCGAGGAGAAAAGAGAGCGGCAGAGGTACGCAGTAACGCAGAGCGGTTTTTTTTTTGGTCTTTTTCGCAGGTCGCCTGCGAGAGATACGGGAGAGCGCGAGGGCGGGAAGCGGACGTCTGTGTCTGTGCTCATCTCATCGGCCTGCACGGTAGCAGCGAAGGACTCGGCCACCCTCGGAAGCTACTGAAGCAGAAGGTCCGCATACAAGCACCTCACCTGGAGCCTGAAATCCTTGCAAGAGTCAGAAAGGGCTTTTCTTTTCGCACGCCTTGCTTTTTTTTTGCTGGTTGTTGGCCGTGGCGGTGCAGCACAAGCTGTGAGACACACACACACACATACACAGATCACCAGGTGTCCTCGACGTCCAACGCTCTCGTATCTTTGCGTGTGCTGTGTCTGTGTCTGTGTGTGTGTTGTGTGTATGTTGCTGTTGTATTTGTTGTTCATTGGGTTGCACGTCCCGCTTTAATCGAGTCAAGTCGCTTTTTTGCTCAAGTCCTTTTTTCGAGGGGAGGAGATGATTGAAAAGAGCGAGAGGGCAGCATGCCCACACGCACACACACTCATACACATACACACAAAACCATCCGCGTTGTTGTCCGGCCCTCCTTATTGGCGGCTGGAGGTCGGAGCATGGCGTCTCGTTCTCGTGGGTTGGGGGGGGGGAAGTGAAGGAGAGAAGAGAGGCGCATGGTGGGGAAGGAAGAGGAGGAAGGGGTGAAAAAAGAAGAGTGATACGGCAACGCACTCAGGACAGAAAGCAGCGGAACGAACTTGCACCAACACTCTCACACACGCCCACACGCATACACAGACACTAGGGCACACCTTTAAACACAGACGCGCAGCAAAGGCCAATCTACACAGAGCGGTATACTAGGACCTTCACAATTCCTTTGGCGCTTTCCAGCAGTGTCGGTGTACCCTCTGCCATCTACGCACACACCCCACCTCCCCCCCCCCACTCTCGACCTCGTACTGCACAGCAGGCACTCAGCCCATTACCGGGTGCTCCGTGTAGGGAGAAGTGGGGGCGACACGCGCAACTCACAGCCGCAATGCCGCCGAAGAGGTCCAGACACCGATGCACACAGACACACACGCATGCCGGGGAGTGATGGAGGGGGAGGGGGGGAGGCGAAGAGGGGCGGGCGAGGGCGTAGAAAACGCGCGGAGAGACGGCAAGGAAGAAAGGCAGACGGACGCACGGGGGGGTACCATGAGGGGGCGCAGAAGCGGATCTTCAGCGAAGGAGCAGGGCCGAGAGACAACAAAAGAAGGCGGCGTGGATGTCCCCTTGCACCCAGAGCTCTACTGGTCAGCGCGCACACACACACACACGCACGCACAGAGCCATATTAGAGACGAAACTCATTGTCAACGCAACGTCCCCTTCGCTCTTTCTCGCTCGGACTCGCCCATTCTAGGGCGGACCATCTGGGAGTTTATCTAAGATGACGTGAGAGAGAGAGAGACCGACGTGGCCAGTGTAGAGACGAAGAGGCGTAGGCTGGGAAAGGGGGTGAAGGGTGGCTGGCTGCAAAGGCGCTCAGATCAAACCAGGACGCCACGCCAGCGGTAGCAGCAGCAGCAGCAGCAGTGCCGCGGCTGGGCGTTCCACAAACAAAAAAAGAAGAAGAAAAGGGGAAAAGAGACTGCAACAAGAGTGCACAGAACGTGCCTGGAGGGTGGACAGCAACTTAAGGCAGCACAACGACACGCGACACGAGAAGCAATCCAGGCACAGGTGCGGCACCCTCGCACAGCTCTTCTTTCAGTTTATCCTCTTCAGTGGGCGCCTTCTTCGCGCTGTATCCATCCTTTCACTCACTCCCTCGATGACGCCCGTCTTCGGCGACAGCACCATCGCAACAACGACGACGCACGGCCTAAACAGTGGCAAGCAAGCCGGCGTTCAAATGGAAAAAAAAAAACAAGAGAATCAATAAGAAAAAAGGCAAGTACAATCAGCGGCAGGTATGCGTAACGAGGAAAGAGGCCAGCGCGCGGGGCGACGCGGCGCCGTGAACCGTCCCCGAGCGAGAACCACAAGGGGTTGACATCGGAGGACGGGAGCGATGAAGAGGAGAACGGGAAGGGAAGTGAAAGCACAAGACAGGAAACAAACTGGTGGACGCGTGAAAGCAAGGAACAAAAAGGAGGGGAGACCGGAATGAAGCGAGGAAAAGACGTCCACGTCGCAGACACATACACAACGCCCGCACACACCTTCCAGCACTGTCACTACGCAGCCAACAGAGAAGAAAAGGGAGCGACGCATCATGATACATGGACGCAGGAAGACGAGAGTCATCGCCGTCTGTCCCGCCGCTGCGCACCCGCTTCCACGTCCGGTTTCATTGCTCGCTCACCCACGGTCGCCGCACAACAAAGGATACGTGCNGGGGGCATTGGTCGGGAATCGAAGCTAAGCGCAGCCCCCCCCCCCCATTCGGCGGTGACAGCCACACCGCATCCCACGCCGTCTGTAGAGCACACACGCTCTTTCATCGCACCGTGGCGGCTCCGGCGCTGCGCACGTCCGTCACGAAGTCCTGAATAGCGGCCATGTAGCCCGGCATCAGCGGCATGTTGTTGTGCTGCCCGTCCTCGAACACCTGGAAGCGCCGCAGCGGCACCGTGAGCTCGCTACTGTTGCCGTCGCGCAGGCACTTGGTGGCGGCCTTGTAGAGTGCTCGCATCTGCTCCGGCGGCACCAGCTCGTCCTGGGCGCCTGAAAGAAACAGCATGGGCACCACAATGCGCGGCACCTGCTTCGCGCTATTCCACTCAATGCGGAGCGCAAGCGGCTTCAGGTAGTACTCGAACAAGAGGATGGCCAGACCCGGGCACTGGCGCACGAGCCTCGTCAGAATGGGCTTGCTCAAGGCGGAGGCCATGTCGCCGATCGACGTGAACGTGTTCTCGACGATGACAGCGGCGATGCGGCGGGCGTAGCGCTCGTGCGACGCGAGGTGCACGGAGACGGCGCCGCCGAGACTCGTGCCCATGACAATAATGCGGTCGCGCGGCACGCGGGCGTCGCGCCAGAGGTGGTCAAAGCACGCCTGCGCGTCCAGCTCCATCGTCTCCTGCGCCGGGTCCGCGTCGTCGCTGAGACCGAAGCCGCGGTAGTCGATCATCATCACGGCGCACTTGAGGTGCGCAACGAAGGCCTGCGCGAGCGGGAGGCGGTGGCCAACGTTGCCGGCATTGCCGTGGAAGTACAGGAGCACAAAACTCGGCATGGTGCCAGACGCCGTACAGGAGGCGAAGGAGGTGGAGGACGCTGGGTTGATGCCGCCGCTACCGGCTGCCCCCCCTGCCGGTGTCGCTGCGGCGCTGGCGGGCACGGCGCCGTCGAAGCCGCCGCTCGCCGAGTCGCCCTCAACGCGGACCGTCAGCGGAGCTGCAGACCCCACCGAGGTGGAGCGGCCGAGGGGATCAGGGCTGCCGCCGGCGCTGCTAGGCTTGTCGAGGCACGGCGCCGGCCCAGGCCAGAGCATAAACCCGCGCAGCCGCACCTGGTCCACCGTTGTGACGCACACACGCTCCGCGTACGGGATGCCGAGTGCCACGGGGTCCTCGCAGACCTCGCGGCTCTCTGGAGGCATCTCCGGGTAGTAGAGCAGCCGGTTCTGCTGGGTGCGGTAGCGGTAGCTCATCATGAAGACAAAGAGCGACACGAAGGCCACAACAAGGAGCACGTACAGCCCCGCCGAGACAAGAAAGCTGCCAACGCTCATCTTCTCCCCGCCGCGTGAGTCCCAACCTTATCACGGAGCCGCGTGGAGCTCAACGAAAAAAAAACAAAGCGAAGAGGAACACCAACAACAGAGGGAGAGGGGAAGAAGAACAGGGCACGCGCAGCTGCGATACGTGGGGACTGAGCGCTGGACCGAGTATCTAGCGAGCAACAACTCACTCTACGCCACCAGCGCACCAAGTGAAACAGAGGAAAAAGAAAAGAAAAGCGGCGAACACGCCTTCCACAGAGGGGGCGTGCTTGTCTCGTTTTCCTTTTCGTCCGTGTGCTTGCAATCGGAAGGGCACAACAACACGACGCCCAGAAGCTAGAGCACAGCAGAGAGGGAAAGAGGTCGTAGAAGGAAAGAAAATCCCTGAAGACAAACGCAAAACACACGCGTAAGTGCCACGGCGGCACTAAAGGGCAAATCGGGAAGTCTGTTGAGCACGTGCCTCACAGGAGAGCTGAAGGGCGCAGAGCTGAAGTGTGGAGGTGCACCGTGGATAGCGGTATTGACACACAAAGAGAGAGAGGGCGACGCTTCAGATCACGCTCGTCCGATCTATAATGGCGGTCTCGAGGCGGGCAAGCTTGCAGTGCTCCGCCGCGAGAGATGCAGGGACTCAGTTGAATCGGAATGCTGGTTCGCGCCGTGCAGGGTCAATCAAGAGGAACGTGTCCGCGGAAAGGGAGGAGTGGGTAGGTGCGTACGCGTGCGCGGGGAGGAGTGGGTAGTCGGGCGATGAAGAGGGAGGGAGGGGGAAGAAGGGGCGGTAGTGCAGTCCGTCCCTCGAATGAAACCCAGCCGAAGCACACATCACGCACGTACGAGAGAGGGGAAGAAGCCGAAAAGCAGAGTAGGAGAAAGAGCGGACACTTTACAGGCGCTGCAACGCGCTGCCGATATTGCAACATCAGTGGGAGCACAACTGTTTTCTACGGCCACCAGGAAAGCACCGGAACGCCGCTGCGTGCTTAGACGGACAGACGGGTAGACTTGCCTTGTGACTTGCCCTCGCTCTTCTTTGTCTCTCGAGCCGTTGGGTCCACACACTGGTGGCACGCGGCGCGGAGACGGAAGAGGAGACGAGTGCGACATCACCACGACCGTCTGTCACTCGGCAGCGCAGCGGAGAGAACGAGTGGGAGGGCTTGCGCCTGCGCAAGTGCACACACACACACACACACACACGTGGGGGTGGGGGCTGGCAGACTCGATGCTTCGCTTTCATCTGGTACTTCGCCGGCGCCTCTCTGTGGCGTTTTCGTTGCTGTGACGCTTCTCGGACGTTTTCTTTCTTTGCCTTTGTCATTTCGTTTTGGCCCGTACATGCGCTGCCGCTACTGGGGAAAGGACGCGGCCGGGTGAACAGTGAGAACAAGCGAGAAGGGGGGAACGTGTGGCTGTTTTTTTTTCTTTTCTTGCCTTGGCCTCAAGGCGGCAGACGCGGAGGGGGGGGGGTGACCACGTGGTGGTGGCGTGCCCTGTCCTTTCTCCACCTCTCGCTGAGATGGCGAGGCGCCCACCTGCACAGTGCCGGCGGAAAGAGCGAGGACGAGAAGAGAACTGCAGCTGTAAGCGACCCATCTCGGTCGCTCGTGTGAGCAGCACGCTGCCCCTTCATTTCATCGCATCTCTTCCCTTCCCTTCCTCGCGATGCACAAGGCAGCCACGCCGCACGCACGCACATCAATGGCACGATCGAAGAGGCGAAGGAAGGGGGGAAGCGCACACGTCAGCCGCCCTCGTCCACGTTTCTGAGGGAAAAGAAGTTCGAGGCAGAGCGTCGCTTCACGTTTCAGTCCACACAGTCGGCCCTTGACGCATAACGGGGCACAAAGCCGTATAACACGTCACACTGCACATCTACGCACACGAGCGGCGCTGTCCGCCCCTTCAACGACGTCAGCGCAGACACAAAAATAACATACATGGGTTGGGCAAGGCCGGGGAGTCCACCACCGCCCTACCTCCCGCTCTTTCCCTCTGCTTCGTTGCCTTCCCGGCCTCACCCGTGCAGCGCGCCCTCTGCGGTGCACGGGGGGGAGGGGGGGGGCGGAGAAGCGGAATAGAAAAGGAAACAAGAGTGGACGCATCGCAGAGGTGGGTGGGAAGGAGGGGAGGGTGTTTGCGTAGGGGTGGGGGGTGGGCTAAAGGGTAGAAGGGCGAACAGGAAAACATGGCAGCTTGCCATAGACGGGTGGATGAGGGCTACGGGGAACGGGTGGGGGTGGGGGTTGAGAAGACAGGAAGTCAGCAAAAGCAAGTTCGCAAGGCGAGACATGAGTGATGCGGAGTCCCAAGAGAGGGCAGGAGACACGGAAGATACAAGTGACAACCACCGGCAGAGGAAAGGAAGACAGAGAAAGAAAGAAAAAAAACCGCGCGGAGGCGGCTTGGTGCGACACAGAGGGGCCGGAGGTGCTGCTGCGGAGGACGGGGGAGGGGGGGGGATTGACAGTGAGACACGCAGGGCAGAGGAGAACAAGAAGCAGGGAGGGGCGTAGAGGGGGGAGAGGAGGGGGGCCAGGGGCTGCATTGACCGGGGGTGATAGCACCAAAGCACGAAGAGAATGGGAAAAGGAAAGGGAGATGCGCCAAGGCTGTCCGACGAGCTCGCGTGCGTGTGGGTAGACAAGAAAAAAAAAGGGCCTGGGTCTCTTAGCCCAGCGCGGAAAGGCAAAAGAAGAGTACGCAGCACCGACCACCGCACTCCCTCGAGCGATAAGTGGAGCTGTCCCTTCGCAGATGACATGACCAACCCCCTCCGTCCTTACTATTGCCTTCAGATAATACGCGCGTCAGGTGCACGACCAGCCCGCCCATCCCCACACACCCCTTGCCCCTTTCCTGTTCTGTCAGGGCAACCTGCCACGGGGCAGCACGCGCGCATCTCGGGAGGCGTGAAAAGCAAAAGACACACACAAATACGCACACGCACACGCAAAAGGGGGATGGGGAAAAAAACAAAACAAGAGAGCAGCAGCGATGTGGACGGATCTTCGTGGTGGTAGTGGTGGTGGTGGTTGTTTCTGGCCGGACACTTGTGACTAGCGGAGAAGAGAAAGGAAGCTGTCTACGAGTGCGGCTGCATTGGAGCCCCCCCCCCCCTCCTCGCTCGACGGCGAAGGACCAGCAAAAAAGGGAGGGCGAAGCAGCAGCCCGGCGAGACACAAGAAGGGGAGACAAGCGAACAGACACAAGACTACACAAAGTCGCCTATAACACGACGGCCAGCCGCGCAGGTGAAGCACATTTCCAGAAACAATGGGAACATGAGCGTGTCGACAACGACGCGAAAACCCCCATCTTCCCCACGCACAGACACAAGCAGGACACGCGCACGCCAAACTGGTGCAAGGCAACGCAGCACACTGCAAACCATCTAGGCCGGCGGAGGCCGATTGAGATCGCCCGAGGGCAGGACACTCAAACGGTCAGGGGCAGGGCGTGCCTGACTGCACGAGAGATGAGGGGAAACTCAAACAAATAAAGGACAGAGGGGAGGGCGGAGGTCGGAAGATGGAACGAGCGCACGAAAACAAGCAGGACACGCACGCAGCGACGCAGAACGGAAGGAGGGGGAGGGGGGCACGCCCAACGGAAAAGCACCACATGCGCAATCGGGCTGGTTTACATCAATATCAGCGGCACCTCCCAAGACAGCGGCGGACTACGTGAGAGCGACGCGGGGGAAAAGGTTGAAAAAATGCGTCGTCGACATCGCCGCCGCGGTGCAACGCACACGCAGACAGACACAGAGACACGGAGTCACGGAGACACAAACGCACGCTAAGGGAGAGACAAAGCGGCTGGGTTGGAGCACGGTTACGCACGCGCGGCAGGACAGCCTAGACTTCCACTTTTTTCTTCTGTTTGGCTTGTAAAACCTGACAGGTCGAAAAAAACAAAACACCGCAGGAACGTCCGCCACATCTGCTCCGGACGGCAGCAGTGGAGAAGGGTAGCGGCAAGCCGTGCAGAACAACGTAAACTGGTAAGTCGGCAACTCGGACAACGCCAACAAAGCTGTCGGTCGCATCGCCTCCCGTTGTCCCCCTGCCGGATACGTGCGACTAGAAGCCCTTGAACTCCGCCTGCTGCGCCGACGTCAGCGCCGGGGTGCGGTCCACCGGGCTGTCCGGGTACTTCTCGAAGT
>JASAOO010003397.1:0-54055 GCA_030849075.1 Zelonia costaricensis | reverse complement strand
GTGAACAAGAAGAACCTGAAGAAGGTGCTCAACCTGCCCTAGGCGGCGTCGAGAGTGGCGCGGGTGTGTGTCGTCCTTTTTTGGGAGGGTTTTAGACTCGATCTACTCTGCTCGTCTTTGCACTTTGTGCGGTTCTCAGCCTCGTGCTGGAGCGTTGTAGCGGATGCGTGTCGGGTCTAGTCATCAAGACGAAGGAGCAGCAACACGCTGATCAAAGCGGAAGCGTGTCTCTGTGAAGGGTGCTGGGCAATCAAGTATCGGTGTGTGTGTGTGTGTGTGTGTGGAGGGTTCTTCCATGACACGCGTTGATGGCTACGCGTGTGTGTGTGCGTGAATACTGCTTGACGTCCTTTTATGTGCTGATCAGTACACCCCCCCCACACACACACAGAGATGTGTGTTGACGCGTGCCTGTAGCCCTTGCTTCTGTTCACTTCTCATCCCTTTTCGTTGTCCTTCTCCCACGCACCGTCAACTCGGCGCCTCGCTCTACATAACACACAGCCACTCGAGCATTCACATTTTGACCGCCGCAAACACACACACACACACACACACGCAAACGCGAACGCAAACGTTCTGTAACCAATACGGCTCTCCGCGTCGTGTCTTTGAAGCCTTCTTTCTCAGCTGCTCTTGCGCGTGTTCCACCCGCCTTTCCAGAAGACGCGCAACCACTCTTTCCGCCCCCTTTCCCCCTCCCCTTTCCCCGTCCGTTCTCCGTCCGGTTTCGTCCATCCCCCATCGTCTTCTCTGTTCTTTCGGTTGTCCTGTCGTTTCTTAACATTTGTCTCGTTCCCTCGAGTGCGTGTCTCGCTGTGCGCAGATTTGCCCCCCCCCCCCCCCACCGCTCTCCCTAGTGACGGTTGTGTGCCGGTGCATCGCTGACGTCGTCATTCACCACCACATCTCCCAGGCGCTCTCCATTCGCCCTTCGTCCACACCGGCCCCCCCTCACAGTTGCAACTCGGTGTGCTGCCCACTGCCCGCATGACAACCTTCCTTCCAGGGCAGTCGCCCAGTCGGCGCGCCAGCGCGAACGCCGAGAGCGTCGCCCTGATGAACAAGGGCCCCACCGCCGCCGCGGAGGTGGCCATGGCGATTGCCGCGCAGGGAGACGTGCGGCAGAACGCGTGGGCGCTCGAGGTGCGGCGCAACTCACAGTCCACGCCCGGTGGCGACCGCGGCACGGTGCTCGCCCCTGCCACAGCGACCACAGCCGCCGGTACCATGGCACGGACCCACGGCGCGGACGGCGAGGCGGAGCGGGTGGCGCAGGACTTCGAGGACTGGATCGCTGTTGTCGAGGCGCAGCAGGGGCAGCTCGCGACGGCGCAGCAGACGGACCTCTCGATGTGGTTCCATGAAGAACGGCTGGCGGCCAAGACGCCCTTTGCTGCTGTCGTCCCGTGCCTGGCACCGCTGCGGCTGAAGGAGGCGCAGGAGAAGGTGGCGGCCTGCATCGATGCCTTCGCCTTCTCCACCTTCTACGTGCAGACCCTCCCGATGGGGACGCGCCTGTCGGAGGTGGCGCAGGCGTTCGTGCGGTGCCCGGCTCACATGCCCGAGGTGCAGCGCTACCGCGCCGGGAAGTGCAGGGGACCGTACGCGTACACCACCGTGGCGTGCCACACGGGCCGCGACGCGATCGAGCTGCTCAAGCACTCCGGCGCCCTGCGTGACGCCGTGCGGGACCTTCCGTGCCTGCTGCTCAACGACTACTGCCCGCAGACGCCGTTGTGCCTGCGCTGCCTTGTCGTGGCAGGCCGGTGCGTTGCGGCCGAGGTGGCCTGTGACGAGGCCTTCACGCCGCTCTTCGGCATCCAAGCCAACAACACGGGCGCCGACGCGGCGGCGGAGAGGCGGATGGAGGGCGCGGACGAGGGGGTCGAGGAGGTGCCGCACCGCACGTGTGGTGAGCGCCGCCGCGCGTCTGCTGCGGCGCGGCGCCGTCAGTCCGCGTCCGCCGTCCTGACGGGCGAGTGCGAGGACGGTCTCGCGTGCCGCACGGCGAGCGACGTGGTTGCCGACGCGCTGCAGCGCTACGTGGACGAGACCTTTGGCAAGACGCTGGGGGACCGCTCGTACACGGCGATTCTCGCCGCGGAGGTGAAGGGGTTCGACCCGCGTGTGCTCGGCCCGCGTGAGGGCGACCCGCCCTTCTGGCCCGTCATGACGCGCGAGCCGCTGCACCTGTGCGCCTCGCCTTTCGAGAAGGCGGGCCTGCGGTTTTACGTGCTCTCGCTCGAGTACGCCGACCCCGGCCCGTTCGAGGCCTTCACCGTCGACGAGCTCTGCGCGATCGGCGACTACGTCATGGAGCGGGGCAACGGCGGCATGGCGCTGCCCCCAGTGCTGCGCTTTCTGGACGGCCACGAGGCCGAGCGGGCAGCCGCGCGCCCCCCTGCGTCGTCGGAGGCGTCCACGCCGCTCGCCCTGCGCCGTCCTCACGGCCCTGCGCAGCAGCCCCAGCCGCAGTCGCAGCAGCGGGAGGAGAAGCCGGCCGAGAAGCGCTCTGCGGCGAGTGGGAACGGCAAAATGGGCTACAAGCCGCGGGCCTCGTCCCGGAAGCCGCGCGACGCCTCGGCCACGCGGTCCGACGGCAACGGCTACCGCCTGCCGTCCGAGTCGTCTAGCGCGTCTTCAGTTGAGCCGCCCGCAACGACAGAGCGCGAGCCGCGCCACCGCCCGCGCGAGGAGGGGGACGGGGTGCGGTCTGCAAAGCTGCAGCCCGTCCAGAAGGCGCCGGCGGTGCAGGGCCCCGCCCGCCCGCAACGTCCCTCCCCACCCTCCACCGTCTCCGCGGCGCCAACGGAGTCCTCGGCTGCGCCGTCCCGAGACTCCTCCGTCGCATCGTCCGCCATTCCGGAGGTGCGGGAGCGCAGCCAGCGAACGTGCGAGAGGCGTAAAGGCGAGGACGCGGCGGCTGGCGGGACCGTGGTCAGCTCCCGGGCCAGCAGCATCAGCAGCGGCAGCAGCGCCACCACCGCCTCCTCTGCAGCCGCGAGCACGAACGGGAGTCGCCTGCCGTCCCGCGCCTCCTCCTACACTCGCCGCACCACCGCCTCAGCCACTGCGGTGCCGGTGACCGGCGCCGAGACGGTGCAGCGCCCGCTGCCGCGCCACACCGATCTCGCCACCGCCGCCTCCACTGCGCGGTCTTCGTCGTCTGCGTCGCAGCCGCAATCGCAGCCGCGTGGCACGCCGTCCTCGGCACCGCGCAAGGAGTCGATTGTGCTCGAGGTACTCATGGCGGAGTTATCGACGCCGACCGCGACCACCGCCGTCTCGTCGCGCCGCGGCAGCTCCGTGGCGGCGTCAGAGGCGGATACGGTTAGCGTTGCAGCGAGCTCGCACCCGTCCGCGCGGCTGCCGGAGCGCCGCCGCTCGGACGTGCTGTTGAGCACCGCCAGCGAGAGCCAGCGCAGCAGCGTGTCGCGCAGTGACGCGTACCCGGAGGCGTCGAGCGTGCGCTCCTCGTTGCCGGCCCGCCGCCACTCCTCCGTGTTTCCTGGTGCGGTGGCGCCCGTGGAAGCGATGGACGGTGACGCCACCGCCTCCGCCATGCCCAGCAGCACGGCCTCCTCGCCGTCCTCCGTGGTGGCGTCTAGCCGCCCTTCCGGCACGGCGTACTCGCGTCCTTCGTGCATCGCAGCCGACGCCGTTCAGCAGTTCGTCAGCGGAGCCGCAGAAGAGGAGCCTGTGATGCCGCTCCAGCCGGAAGACATCCCGATGGTGGCGTCGCCCAACCTGCCCCCGAGCATCGCGTCGTCCTCCTTCTCGTCTCACGCGAAGTCGCAGGCGAGCGCGCCGGCGTCGGTGTCGCAGCGGTCCGCGGCGTCGTCCGTCACGGGCAGCCACCGCAGTATGGAAGTGCCGCACAGCAACGGCAGCGCGCGCCCGGCGGAGGCGCAGCTGGTGCACTCGCCGGCGGAGTCGCACGTGTCGAGCAAGACAGGCTCTCGCACGCCGTCGGAGCGGACGGCCAGTGTCGTGTCGTCGACTGTGAAGTCGAGCCGCTACACGCACTCCGTGGCTGTGGCCTCGTCGTCGCACCGCTCTGGGCGAGTGCTGGAGGAAGTTGAGCCCGTCTCGCCGACGCCCCTTCCGCCGCAGCTGGAGGAGGCGGCGACGTCAACCGCAGTCGTGGACAGCGTGCCCCCGAGTGTGGCGTCGTCTGTCATCTCCTCCGCGAAGCCGGCGACTCAGAACTCGTGGCGCGCTGCACGGACCTCGCACGCGGCCCCGTCTGCGTCGCACCGCTCCGCCGCGTCGTCGCAGATGCCGTCGGAGGTGCCTGGGCCACGGCAGTACGCCGATGCCGCGTCGGAGAAGTCGGTCAGCGTGGCTGCATCGACTGTGCAGTCAAGCCGATACACCGCCTGGTCGTACCGCTCGGGGCCTGTGCCGGAGTGCACCCCCACGCCGTCTCAGCGAGCCGCAGCGGAGGACGCGATCTCACCGGTGCCGGCTCCGCCCGGGCACGAGGAAGTGGAGGCGTCGACGGCGGCCGTGGAGAGTGTACCCGCGAGTTCAGCGCCGTCTGTCGTCTCCTCCGCGAAGCCGGCGAGCCAGCGCTCATCGCACGCTGTCCCGCCGGCACACGTGACGGCGTCCCCGTCGCACCGCTCTGCCGCCTCGTCCCAGGCACCGTCCTCTGTCTCCGGCAGCCGTTGCCGCCGTCACGGTGCGGAAGCCAACGCGCCGGCTGCGGCTGCGTCAGCGTTCCCTGTGGAGTCGCAAGTGCTCAGCGAGGTCGTCTGCCCGCCTGTGCAAGAGCGGGCCGCCAGCATCGCGTCATCTGCGGCGCTCTCGAGTCGCTACTCGGCGGCGGCTTCGTCTCGTCGCGGGCGCGACGCCGAGGGGAGCTGCGCCGCCGTCGCCGTGGCGGCCGTGGAGTCCGTGACGCCGCCGCCTCCGCTCCAGCCGGAGGATATCCCGATGGTGGCGTCGCCCAACCTGACCCCGAGCATCGCGTCGTCCTCCGTCTCGTCGCACGCAAAGTCGCAGGCGAGCGCGCCGGCGTCGGTGTCGCAGCGGTCCGCAGCGTCGTCCGTCGCGGGCAGCCGCCGCAGTATGGAAGTGCCGCACAGCAACGGCAGCGCGCGCCCGGCGGAGGCGCAGCTGGTGCACTCGCCTGCGGAGTCGCACGTGTCGAGCAAGACAGGCTCTCGCACGCCGTCGGAGCGGACGGCCAGTGTCGTGTCGTCGACTGTGAAGTCGAGCCGCTACACGCACTCCGTGGCTGTGGCCTCGTCGTCGCACCGCTCTGGGCGAGTGCTGGAGGAAGTTGAGCCCGTCTCGCCGACGCCCCTCCTGCCGCAGCTGGAGGAGGCGGCGACGTCAACCGCAGTCGTGGACAGCGTGCCCCCGAGTGTGGCGTCGTCTGTCATCTCCTCCGCGAAGCCGGCGACTCAGAACTCGTGGCGCGCTGCACGGTCCTCGCACGCGGCCCCGTCTGCGTCGCGCCGCTCCGCCGCGTCGTCGCAGGTGCCGTCGGAGGTGCCTGGGCCACGGCAGTACGCCGATGCCGCGTCGTCGCAGGTGGCCAACCATGACCACGACGTGACGCCGGTGCACGAGGATGGGGCCGATGACGGCGCTTCTCAGGGCTCCTCCTCGATGCCGCCCTCGGCTCCTCGCAGACGGACAAGCGGCATCCCGGCACGCAGGAGTCCGCCGGCCGATGCCGCGTCGGGTGTGCACTCGTTGACCGACTCGGCCGCCGGCCGCGGCTGCCCCGTCGGGGTCCCCGCGGAGGCGGCCGGCCCGGCGCAGTACCCCATGGAGGCAGAACCAGCGGACCTGGAGGCCCACGACTCTGTCTCCTGCCGCGGCGAGCCCGAGGAGCGCTCGGAAGCGAGCGAGAGTGACGCTGACGAGCCCGCTCTGGACGGGGAGGCTGCGGAGGACGCGACCACAGCGCAGACAGAGGCGGAGAGGGAGCCGGAAGAGGAGGAGGCCGAGCTCCGGCCGCGGCGCACTGCACGCCGCGGCTCTGACGCAGACGCCTCCGAAGCCGCCGCGTCGCTCTTCTCCTCCTTCGACGCTGGCGCAGTGGACGAGGCGGCGGCCCCGACGGACGGGGTCGAGACCATGTCGCTGTCCGGGTGCGACGACGCGGCCACGCCCGAGCAGCCGGCCGCCTCGGAGCCCCCTGCGGTGGAGGACGAGGAGGCGGCACTGGGGCCGGAGGCCGCCGAAGACGAAGAGGAAGACGACCATGCCGTGAGCACCTACTACTCGGACCACACCAGTGTCACAGGCGCCGGCTCCGACTTCCCGGGGATGAACTCGGCGGACTTCCAGAGCTGCATCTCGGCGGCCCCGTCAGGGGTGTCGAGCATACGGACGGATCGCCGCGCGTGGTCGAGTCGCCCGACGTCGGTCGTCAGCGGCTATGCCCCACCACCACCGCCGCCGGAGCAGCCGGCTGCTGCTGTGGCTGCAATTTTGGAGTCCGGGGCAGAGATCGCGTCGGTGCACTCCTCTGCCAGGAGCACAAATGGCGCGCACTCTGCGACGCCCCCGCCACCGCCAGCGCCGCAGCATCACGCGTCGGCTCCGCCGCCTGTCAAGTCGGCGTCCTCCGCGGCATCCTCGTCCACCGCCACGTCGACGTCGCATATAGCGGCTGCAGCGTCAGGGCGGCGTGGGACGCGGCCGTACATTGGCGACGCAGCGGCGGCCGTGGCGGAAGCGCCGACCTCGCTGCGCTCGCAGCCGTCCGCGTCGCAGCGCAGCAACGCGTCATCGTCGGTGGCAGTGGCGCCTGCGTCGACGCACCAGCGCCGCGGCAGCAGGGGCGGCGGCAGCATCTGCGATGAGGGGCGGCAGGACGCGTGCACGAGCCCGGCTGGTGAGCAGATGCCGGAGAAGTCGATCAACACCGCTGCGACGACCACGGCAGAGGCGGAGTCGCAGACCGTCGCGATCGTGCGTGAGGACCGTGACGCGGCGCTCCGCACGGCCCGCCGGCGCGCCATGGCGGCCCTCGTCGTGGCCAGCGCCGCGTACGAGGAGGTGGAGCGCGTCGCGGCTATCTTCGGGCGCAGTGCGTGATGGCGTGGCGAGCGGCCTGGCGAGTTCTCGACGACGGTGCTGGTGGCCGCAGCCGGGCCGCTGGCACTAGGGTTCACCAGGCATTAGGGGGGGGAGGAGCGATGCGCCGAGTCTCTACCCGCCATGCCTGTTTTTCAGCAGCGCGTGTGCGTTGGTGACACACGTTGGATTGTCATAGTTCATTTCCGTTTTTTTGTCTTTCACGTGCGCAACTGTTGACACGTTTTTGTGTGTGTGTGTGTGCTGATTGGCCGTGTTGCGTCGTGTTTGTTTAGTTCTTGTTTCATGCCTCCCCCATCCGACCGCCGGGGAGGGTCCCCCTCCACCGTTTCTTGCGTCCGTCGTCGCAGTGGCCTCTTGCGTGCTTCTGCCCCGTCGGCTCTGCGATCTCCTCGCCTTTTTTTTCTTCTTCTTCGCCTCTTTCACGCTGGATCTCCTGTTCTGCTGGATGCTAGACGTTCGCCGTCGTTGTGCGTTGCGTTGCTGTGTTTGTCTGTGCGTATGCGCCACCTCCTTTGTGGTGGTATTTGCAGCCTCAGTGAGCCCCGCAGTCTCCACGCCCCGGCCCCCCCCCCTTCTCACAAGGCCCGCATATCAAGCCACTCACGCGTCCTTAGTTTTCTTTTTTTTTTCGTAATCGCTCCGCACTGACTGTCGCGCTCACTGGTGGAGAAGAGGAACGAAAACAAGTCGGAGCTGACCGGCAGACGAAGAACGAAAAGACAAGGACCTGTCATTTCGTCTGTACTGATCAGGGCCGCACTTGCTGATGCTGTTGTTTACTTTTGTGGGTTTCTTGTTGATGTGTGGGTGTGTGTGTCCTTTGTCGTGCCACACGATTTCGTACGCCTCCGTTCGGAGTTGGCGCACAGGCATTCCACGCAGTCTGCCACTCTTGCGTGCTCTTGTAGGTTTGTGTTCTCGTGTCTGTTTTTTTTTTTCCCCCTCTTGTGGTTTTTACTTCCACCGCGTCTGCGCTTTCCATGCCTGTCGAGCCTCGTCGCCGCGTCGTTGCCCCCCCCCCCCCAATTCCCCCATCGTCTAGAAATTCTTGTTCTCTTCGCTCTTGTCTCGTGCCTCAGCAAACGCGTCTCTTATGGCCTCCTGCTGCGTAGGAGTACACGAAGCCCCCCCCCCCTCTACTGTTTGTCGTTCACTCCCCTTTCCGTGCCTGTGGTACACCTCTATTTCATTCGCCAGTGAGCGCGTTGCCTTCGCCGTCCTCCTCCTCCTCCTTGACCGCCTTCTCTTCTTTTCCCAAGTGCGTAGCAGCAGCATCAGCGGCACGTCATGGGATAGCACTTGTAGCAAACCGTTCTCTTGAAAGCGCCCCTCCCCGGGCTTCCCCTTCCCGTGTCTGTCATTGGTGTTTCTCTTGCTGCTGACACAGCATCGCAGCCTGCCCGCGCACCAGAGCAGCCAACCTCATGGTTCTCTTCACTGTCACCCTCTTGGCCTTCGTCACGTGTGTCCATCTCTTCCATCACCTCGCGGTGTGCGTAGGAGCAGGTGCGCTTGAAGAGCCCATGTAGAGGCGTCTTTCCCCCCTCTTCGAATGCTGCGACCTGGCGGCCCTCTTCCGCGTTCTTCAAAGAACCACAAAAAAAAAAACAGCTACGCGGCGTTTGCGGTGTAGCTGTGGGCGTGAAGAAATCCGCGTTGCTGTAGGGAGGGCTGTGATAGGCTGTCCCGCCCTTCTCCTCTCTTCCACCAATTTGGCGCTCCCCTCATTTCCGATGAACTCCTCATGCTCTCTGAACGTAGCCAGAGACACGAGCTCGACGCAGAGTTGAATTGGGAACGTCTGACACGTCTTTGCTCTAGAATTGTGTCTTCGCATCCAGCTTTGTTGTTGCTCCGCATCCACTATTTGCTTCTGACTCTTTTTTTCTCTCTGCCACTACTTCCTCCCCTCTTTCTTTTGTGCCCCCCCTTCTGTAAATGCGAACGGGTCGGCTGTGTGCACCGTTTTGCGAGCTTTGCCTTTCACGCTTCACACCGCGGCACGGCGCTGTTTCGTCGTCGCTCCGAGGAGGCCAAGACGCCGCTTCACGGTGCACGAGGGCATTCGCTGGGGGCACCGCACGCAAGAGTCGTTCTCGTTCCGTTTTGTTTTCCTTTCCTCACCGCACCACAGACCCTTCGTCTTTTTCCCATTCACTCGTTTGTCCCGCATCTCCGTGTTTGGCCTTCATTTCGTTCTCATTCGCCGATTTTCTTTTGTGTGTGTTTGTTTTCTGCGTCAGCAGCGGAGCATCCCTCCATGAATACTCCACCCAATCGAGTCGCATCGATGGGTGTGTTTGCTGTGCTCCGTAAATGGAGGAGAAGCGAAGAGAAAAGAGGAACGAGATTGAAAACGCGTGCAACCAAACGCGTTGCGATTGTCTGTGTGTGCCGGGGGATGGAGGGAGGGAGAGGGGGCACCTGCTCTCCTCCTCGCCGGGCGGCCTTGCCGCTGAGACTGAACGGCACACTCGCCCGAGGCCGGAGCACGCATCTGCTACCGAGCGCAAAGCCGTTGCGGAGCTGCGTCACTCCTTCACAGCGCCGTCATCGTCTCCGCGTGTAGACGGGTGGTCGCTCCGCACGGCCTATCACCCCTCTCCCACACTCTGCACTGTCCGGCTGACCTTTATAGGAACGTAACCCTGGCACCCTACCGCAGTGCCGGCGTGGGTGTCGATCGCCAACGGTGAAAGTCGCTTGGCAGCACCTGGGGGCTCGGCCAGCGCTTCCCATCTCCTACACGCGCTGTCCTCTGCTTGCTATTTCCACCACCGCATCCTGTTTCGTCACGCGGCCAGCCCCCCCCCCCCCGCCCGCACCAGTGCCTCACTATTCTGAGGCTTGCAGACCTTTGCACATTACCTGCACCACGGTCATCTTGGGCCTACCCACAGTTAAGCCCACCTCCCCCCTCTCTCTTTCCCTCAAAAAAAAAAAAAAAACAAGCATCCGTGAGATTGTCAGGCGCCGCCTTGGGAGCCGGAGTGGTGCACGCTCATTCGACACAATCGCCTTTCTTTCCCTCCTCACATAGCCATCGCCCTTGCTGCGGAGCTCTGAGAGCCTGCGCATTTCCTTTCTTGTCGAGCACTTGCAGCTTCGTTTGTCTCAACCCACCCCCTCCTCGTGCACGGCATCAAGACGCCACCCCCATCGCCCGCTGTTTTTTGTGGTGCTTTCCTCTTTTCCGCTAGCCGTCGCAGCGGCGCACTGTGTAGTGCCGCCCCACCTCCGTGAACCTTCGCTTCCTTCCGACGGGGGGCACCTCGTCTACCAGCCTCTTGACGTTGAGCGGATCCTCTGTGCTGCACGCACGTGCTCTTCCACGGACTGGCAACTCACTTTCTGTCATCACCGTCAGCGGACCTGCGCACACCTCACCTCCCGGCCCCACGTCTGCTAGCGTCAAGCGGTACTCCACGTACCGCCTGCTTTTCGCGTGTCAGCACCACGAGCACTTGCGCCGCCAAGGCGTGCCAACACGACGTAAGACTCGTCAGCGACCCCCCGCCACGACCCATCGCCGTTCCGCGAGCGGACATGTCAGCGCGCCTGCCTCTTCTAGTCTCACGCGCTTCACACTCCCTCCCATCGCGACCTCCAACCAGCATGGCGCACCTCAACCTGCACCTCACGTCCACCAGCTCTACCCTGCCCGCCGCGGCGCAGGAGCGGGAGCAGAAGACACTGCGGCTGACGGTGCCGAGCTGGCACGGTGGCACGCTGCCCTTGTACTACTTCGGGTCGCAGCTGCTGACGCTGCTCGCACCGCCGACGACGGGGCCGACCGCGATGGTGGACATCGCGCCACCAGAGCAGACTCGGCAGCCGCTGAGTAAAACGAACGGCATCACGGCCTTGTACGAAAACCTGAGCAACCTCCAAAAGGCGGCCGCGATCTGCGACGCACACAAGCCCGACAACATCGTCGTCCTCGGCGGCGACTGCCTCGCAGAGCTCGCGCCCTTCGCCTACCTGGCGCACCGGTATCGCACCGCGAAGTTTGGCATCCTGTGGATCGATGCGCACCCAGACATCCAGCACTCCAAGGACTGGGCCAACGCACACACGTACGTGCTCGCAAACCTGGCCGGCAAGGGCGACCGGGAGTTCACAGACTTCGTGAAGACACCCGTGCCGGGCTCGCGGATTATGATTGCGGGCATGCACCACCCCGCCCCGGTCGAGGCGGAGCACATCCGCGACTACGGCGTGCGCTCGTGTGGGCCGGAGGACATCCTCCAGAAGGGCTCTGCGACGGTGCTGGACTGGGTTCGGAGTGAGGGCATCACGCACCTCGCCATCCACCTCGACCTCGACGTGCTGACGACGAAGTACTTTCGCATGCTGTACTTCTGCAACCCACGTGCGGCGCCTGGCGCGTACGACGGCATTCCGCAGGGCATGCTGGAGTTCTCGCACGTGGCAAAGCTGGTGCAGGACGTGGCGGCGCAGACCCGCGTCGTTGGCTTCGGCATCACTGAGCTGCTACCGTGGGACGCGTACAACCTAAAGGAGTTCCTGAAGGAGCTGCCGTTGGTCAACCCCGCTTTCGCCTCACACCTGTAAGATGGAGAACTGAGAAAAAGCATGTCGGCTTTGGGCAAGCATAGAATAGGATATTCCAGTGCACCCACAACCGAGATGGACTCTTGAGCTGCTCGAGCTTCCGGCGCCAATCAAGTACCTCTCCTTCTTTTTGTTTTCCCACGTCCTACGCGCGCTGCGGTATTCTCTTGTGACATCGACCACGTGGGCGCGCCTCGCACAGTGCGCGGGCCCGCGTCGGATGCCTGCAATTGCAAACTGAATAAGGAAAACCACCACAACAGACAACGTACGCTTGTCTCGAGAGCGCCTTCTCACCGCGCTCTCTGTGTTCCTCGTCAGCGTGCGAAGGCGTGTGTGTGCCGTGCGGCGCAGCACCGATGTGTCGTTATGACGCTCTACGTCACGTGCCGATCATGACAAGTAGAGCACCACGTCAGTTGTGTCGGCAGGGAGCAGGACGGCGACCTTTTTCTTCGTGTGTTGACCTTCCTTTTGTGTATTCGTGTGTGCGTGCGTGCCTGTGTGTGTGTCTGTGTTTGTGTGTGTGCTCCCGCCACGCATCAGCAGCGGTAGCAGCCAGATGGCAGCGCGCCTTGCCTCTTTTCTTTTTTCCCCTTTCCACGCCAGCGACAACAAAACGGTACGCCTTGCAACGAAGCGCATTCTCTCTTTCACATGGGTACCACCGGGTGCGGCGGCTACGTTGCCGTGTCTTTGGCTCAGCGACGCAGCGCGACGCCTCTTTCGAAACCAGGCACGACAGCTTGGGTCCGCTCGGGCGGAGGCAAACACGACTCCACGACGGTTGTTTCTGCACGACTCCTCTCTGCACTCTTCTCCTACGACCATTTTTCTTTTTTTTCTCTGCCAGCGCGCGGCTCCCGTAATTACGGCAGCCGCTTCTTTTGCAGAGCCTGGGCGCGACTCAGCTCCATGCATTTGAGGGCTCGGCAGTCACGTACAGGTCTACAGCAATTCTCCCTCACTTCTTTCCATAGACCGCACAGGCGCAGCCTTGCTGACACACAACCACATACATCCAGGCGGTTTTACAGCTGCTTGGTCGAACTAAACGACCATGAACGCGCGGGAGAACCCGATCACTCGCCCGTCCGCTGCCGCCCACCGTGCCCATGACGCGTACCACGAGCCGGCAACGCTGTTCTTGGGCCCGTCTAGCGCCAGCCACGTGCAAGGACCGTACACGCTACCGCTTCACCTACAGAATGCCTCCCCACCGCCGCTGCGCGGGGGCCCGCCCACCTTTCCCTCTGCTGCTGCTCCTTCTCCGTCTGCAGCCGCAGGCGCGGGATTCCATCGGTTGGCGACAGCGGGCTCGAGTCTACCGCGTGCGGCATCCTTCCGCGGGGACGCCCACCACGGCACGCCGGACTTCATCTCGCACCTTGGTGCGGCTGGTACTGCCGCCGCCGGAGTTCTTGGGGTGCCGGGGCAGTCCGAGGCCATGCCCCGCTCCACGTCGGTCCGCACCTTCTCGCAGCTCCACACCGCCTCGCCCTTCGTGCCGTCCGCGCGCTCGCCGCACGCGTACGCAGGTGCATCAGTCGGCGCCCTCCTGCACGCGCCCTTCCCGCCAGCGGTCGCAGACCACGGGAACCACAGCTGGGCGGACTACAGCCGCACCGCGCCCGTGAGTGCGGTGGACGCGCAGGCGGCCGAGGGCCTCCTGCAGCGCCCGCTCGGGCCCGACGCGATCCGCGAGGCCGTCTACGCGTACCTCGAGGTCACAAACCGCCACGACGTCGTGGTCGCGATGCTGGCGGACGAGAGGCGGCACGCGCAGCGCAACGGCGCGCGCGCTGATGGGGCTGCTGCAGCCACATCGCCACCCGCGACGCCGCGGCAGGAGCGCGGTCCTCTGTCGGCCGGCCCCGGGGCTGTCGCAGGCACCATTGCGGAGGGCAAGCGGGGTCGGCAGCGCCGCGCCCACGACCTGCTGCGCAAGGGACTGCTAGACCGCCTGTCCAACCTCAAGGAGGACGAAGAGGGCCGCGCCTATGGCGGCAGCCCGCAGCCACACCGCACGGCGTCGTTGGCCGGGACGGCGCTGCGACACCCCCCGCCACGGCGCGGGCGCGGGCGCACGGGGTCACCAGAGCTGGTCTCACCGGCGTCACCCGCGCCGCAGTTCGTGCCGGGCAGTCCCACTCGCACGGCGGCAAGCAGCTCTGCCACTGGGGCCGCGACGGTTCCAGGCAAGCCGGCCGCCACCCAACGCCAACACCTGCCGCGTGTCCTGCCCACGCTGTACGGGCTGGAGGAGGCGGTGCGGCCCCATCTCACGCTTCTCTTCATCGACCTAGAGACAAAGCTGACGGCGCAGTACCGCCAGCTGCGCCTCCCGCCCCCGTCGCACGAGGTGCTGCAGTACGTGCTGACGCAGAGCTATGAGCCGATGTGGTCCGCCGGCGAGGACGGGAACGCGTTCCACCTCCTCCCGCCGACGAACCCGGTAACCGGCGTCGTCCTCTACGGCACGCTGAACCAGCTTGTCGAGCAGCTCACGTGCGTGCACGTCATGCCGGTCTCAACGCCGGCCGACGGCCTCGTCAAGAACACTTCCACCTTCACCCACGCCTTCCTGCGGCAGCACCGACTCGTCATGCCATCGCAGGTGCTGCTGGCGAAGCTGATGGAGCGCTACCTCGTGCCCCTGTCGCTGCGCCTCGGGTTTGAGCGGTTTCGTGTGCACGGCATCACCGTGCACGCCCCAGGCCTCGGCGCCTCGCTGCCAAAGCGGCGCTCGCAGAGTGAGACGGTGCGTCACGGCCGCCGGCACCCCGGCGCCCCACCCGCCGCAGCGTCTGCTGCGCCGGCCGCGACCGTCACCGGCGCGGGAAGCGCCGCGCTTACGAGCGAGGGCAGCCGCGAGTTGAGTGGGGGGAGTGCGCGGCTGTGGGGCTCGCGCTCGGCGCGTCTCTCCTCGCCGAACCGCGGCACTCAGCCTGCTGCGATGGACCGCACTGTGTCTGCTGCCGTGGAGGAGTACATCCGTGCGACGGCGGCGGCGACGACGCCTGAGCTGGCGTTGGCCTCGCTGGGCCGATCCGGCATCTTCACCTCAGCGTCAACCGACTCCCTCGCCGCGCTGGCCCACTCTGCGGCGGGGGCTGCCGGTGCATCGTCGGCTGAGACCGGGCAGGGGGGCGCCGGTGGCGGCGCCGTTGCCGGGGCCCCCGCGCGGGCACCGGTGGAGGTGATCAGCACGTATTCCCCTAGCGCCGCGCTGTGGCTGACGGTGTGTGAGCGAGTGCAGACCAAGGTGCTGGCCGTGCTGCTCTTCTGGCTGCAGCAGCACCCGTACCACTTCGACGCGCAGATGGTGCGCTGCATTCTGCACTTTGTCGAGAGCTGCTGCTACGTGCCGTCCATGTGGGCCGACGCCCCGTCACGCGCGCCGCAGATGGCCGAGTTCATTCGACGAGAGTGCAACCGCGTCATCACCCTCGCGTCACGGCGGCGGGTGAACGAGGACCCACAGAGCGGCAGCGCCCCCTCGCCGCGTCCGTCCACTGGCTTCCCGTTTCTCGCCGAGGAGTGGCTGCACGGCGTGCTGCAAGACGTGTACGAGCCGCGCCGGCACCACCTACTGTGGCACGCCGTCCCACCCTCGTTGCGGGTGTCGCTGCCGACGTCGTCTCTGCCGTGGACCTGGCGCACGCCCATGCAGTCGCTGAGGCCGTCCGAGTACCTGCCCTGCTTCGCCTTTCGCACCCCGCCGTCGGTAGACGCGGTGATGACCGATATCGACGCCTCCGCGGCGACCTCCACGGCTGCCGCCGGCAGCGGCGGTGGGGCCGCGCGCCTGCACGCCCTCGCCGTCACCGCGCTCGTCGCGTTCGCCGACCACACGTTCGAGACGTACGTGCGGGGCCTGACGGCGGCGCACTACCGCCTCTTCACCAGCTTCCCAGCGCAGGACATCCACATCGCCGCGCACCGCACGGGCGCCGCGTACCTCGCCTCCGCCACCTTCCAGAGCTCTTTCCTCGCCCGCTTTCTCAACTCGTCGGTGCTGCTGACCTCGTGGTCCGTCTCGCTGCTCCTGCACGCCGCGTACCTCGACGGTGAGAAGGCCGCGGCTGCTGCCGCCGCCGCTGCGGCCGTCACGAACCTTTCCATTCTCAACTCGTTTGTGGCAGACGTCGCGGGCTACGGGGGGGCCCACTCCAACAGCGACGCCGGGCTTGGCGCAGGTGCCGCCCGCGTCCTGCAACACAACACCGCCAGCAGCGGCGGCGACGACAGTGTGGACGGCCGCTCGCACTCGTCCTCGATGTCGCTGGGTGACTCGAGTGCGACGTCGGCGTCCGCGGCGACGGTGTCCGTGGCGGGTGCCTCGCAGGCCGAGGAGCGGCGCCGGCGGGGCGAGCAGCCAAACAACAGCATGGCCACCGGCGGCGGGGTCGGCGCTGCGGGGTTTGGCATGAGCCCCCTGATGCACCAAGACGCGAGCCGACGAGGCGCCTACATGCCCAACCCGGCGCGGCAGCTGCTGCAGATGCTCGACCGCCTGGTGGACCTGGTCGTCGGCTTCTTGCGCGTCAACAACCTCCACGCCTCCTTCAGCGTCTTTCGCGGGCTGCAGCACCCGTTTGTGCAGCGGCTGCTTGGTCACCCCAAGGTCTCCCCACACGTGCACGCGCAGACGGCCCACCGCATCCGCAAGCTTGCCGGGCTCTTCGCGTCGACGGTGCCGGGCAGCGGCGGTCCGCCCGGCGAGGTCGCTGGCGGCACCACGAAAGCCAACGGCCCGCAGGGAAGCAGCAGCCCCAACCGGGACGGCTCTGAGGCGGGTGCAGGGGCAGCGGCGGCGGCGACGGTCGGCGCTTCGGTGCAGTCAGCAGCGGCAACTGCCGCCGCCGCTGCAGCGGGCTCTGCCTCGATCGGCAAGACCACCTCCGACGGCGCGGGCGCCACTTCGACGGCCGCCGAGGGCGCTGCCACCGCCCACCGCGCCCGGAAAGCGGGGCACACCTTCTTCGAGTACCTGCACACGGTGCCCGACAGCGTGGAGTACCCAACGGTGCCGGTGGTGCAGTACTACCTGCGTGAGCTGCAGCACGTCTTCGCCACCGAGCCGACCATCCTGACGGTGCCGACGCACCGCATGCAGAGCCACTTCGTTGCCGAGGAGGTGCGTTTGTTCGGCAGCTTTGCGCTGCCCTGCCACGTGCTGGCGCAGCAGGCGGAGGAGCAGGAGGAGGACCCCGCGGCCTTCACGCCGGGGTCGCCCATCGCCGTGGTGAACTGGCGTAAGCTGCACCTCGTCGACGACTGGCTGCAGCGCGTGCACGGGCACCAGCAGTCGTGCCTGCACTACGCCGCGGCCAAGTCGACCGTAGTGCGGCACAGCGCGCCGGACCTTGATTTTGAGCGGGCCTTCGATGCCCAGCTCGACAAGGTGCTCGTCACGGATGTCGTTGTGCAGCGGCAGATGGCCAACCAACTGTACACGGCGCTGTAGAGGCGGTGCCGAGGGCGACGCGGGGGAGGGGGGGGGGCGGGGCGGCCTCGCGTCTGCTCGCAGCGTGTGGCGCCTGGGTCTCCTTAGTGCGTTCTCTGCGCTGTCAACCTCTGCTCTACTCGGCGACTCGTTTTCAGCACTGCGAAGACACCGCAGCGAAACGAGAGAAGACAAAAAAAACAGCAAAGAGCTCTGGCGCTGTACCGCGACCCTCCTCAGGCTGCGGTGAGCTTGCGAACACCTCACAGGCACGTGGCAGTTAGCGGCCACGAAACTGCCGCTTCGAAGGAGAGGTACGCGATGTTTCTTCGGCATCACACTATCTCTCTGCTGGAATTCAAACCCTTGTCATCTTCGTCGCTGCCTGCTCTCTCATACCCATCGTCACCCACGCGCATGGTCGTCTACGACCACTACCTTGCTGTTCTCCTTTTGCTGCTCGCGGTGCGTGCTGACGCACAGTCCCAGCACTACTGTGCGTACCGTCCTCCGAGCCCCCCCCCCCCCGCACTCGTCCTCCGACTCCTCGCAAGCCTTGTGCACTTCACGCGCCTCTGTTTCTGTGTCCCCCCCCCCCTTGCTCCTCCTCTCTCCCCCCGCTTGCCGCGCCTCCAGTTGCCACTCATGCCCCTCTCTCGCGCGAAGGTCTTCAGCGCAGGCTGCGCGCTGGCCGTCGCGTGCGCCACGGTGGTCCACGGCGTGGACGCGGCGAACGTGGAGGCGTGCATGGCCGTCATGTACCCGCAGAGCGCTGGCTTCTTTGGGGCCATGGGTGCCGCCGTCGCGCTCGTCTTCGCCAACCTCGGCTCGGCATACGGCGCCGCCAAGTCGGGCGTCGGCGTCGCCTACCTCGGTCTCACCGCGCCGGAGAAGATCATGCGCGGCATTGTCCCGGTGGTCATGGCGGGTATCCTCGGTATCTACGGCCTCATTATCGCCGTCATCATCAACAACAACATCCACACCGATGACAACACGTACTCCTCCTACGCCGGGTACATGCACCTCGGCGCTGGTCTGGCCGCCGGCCTCGCCGCGCTCGGTGCCGGCCTGTCGATCGGCGTTGTCGGCGACACGGCGGCGCGTGCGTACGGCAAGCAGGATCAGATCTTCGTGGCGATGGTGCTCATGCTCATCTTCTCCGAGGCGCTCGGCCTCTACGGTCTCATCATTGCGCTGCTGATGAACAACCAGGCCAACCGCTACACCGACCTGTGCGCCACGTCGTAGTGCACGTCAAGACGCCATTAGACGGAGGTGCATGTGTGTGTGTGGGTAGGCCCCCGCGAATGCACCAGCCAGGGGTGAAGACGGGATACAAGGACTCCGGTGTACGTCGTGTGCTCTCGCTCCATCACGGCCTACCCGGCGGCGGAGGTGGCCGTGCCCGCTTTGCGTCGCCGTCCTGTCTTGTTTCTTTCTGTGCATTCGAACCGCAGGGTGTGTGTTGGTTGCACCGTACTCGGCACGGAAGGGGAGGTGACGCGTGCGCCGCGGCGTGATGGGTCCGCACCGTGCGACGACATATTGATCTCGCAGGGTGCGAGGCGAGGAGGGGTGTGTATGTGGGCAGGGGCACTTGTGTTCCCCGTGCGCCTTTAAGGCCTCCCCCCTTCCCCCCCGTCCCGGTGGCATGTGTTTCCTTTGTTTCTCTGCCAGTGCGTGATGTTGAGTTTCCGCGTGCCGCCGCGGCCTCGATGCTGCCATTTGATATTGTGCATGTGCGTGTGTGTGTGTGGAGGGGGGTTCCGGTGTTCGTGGAAGGGCGGGTGGTTGCCGTCACGTCGCCCCTTTCTGTTGACCACCTTCAGCTTTTGTGGTGGTACTGAGGTGCGGGTGCGCGCTTGAGTTGGTGGCGTCGCATGTGTGAGTGTGTGAGTGTGTGACGGACTGGTGATTCACTCTATCGATGTGTCGCGAACTTTCGAAAAAGAAGAGGAGAAGAAAAAAGGAAACGGCAGCGACGAGGATGCTGCGTGCTGATCGACGTCCGTGAAGGCGTTGGTCACCGGCTGGCACAAGTCGCCACTGTCCCAAAGGCGAGGCGGCTTTTACGCGGCGGCCTAGTGAAGGCGCTGCATGGACAGACCCGCGGCTGCACAACGCGCTGCTGTGCCACCCGGTGGATAGGGCATGGCGACACTGGGAAGCGGCGCAGTGCTCTGAAGCAGGCGTGCGGCGTCTTTCGAGTCTTGTCGTGGCAATGACGGGGAGCGTCAACGGTCATCAGCAAACTTGAGAAGCTCCTTGGCGCGGCGTGGCCCAAGCGCCGCTTGATACTTTCCGTGCACTCCTCTCCTCTTCTTCCCCACCTCGTCTCTGATCTTTCCCATGGCACTGCGCCGTCAGCACACACACATACACACACACACACGAGTGCAGGCGACTCGAACGTACTGCGGCCCTGGTGCTCTCCCGCAACGCCTTCCCTCCCCCCGGAGCTGCAGAGGGGACAACACTGTCGCCTCTCCTGTGGTGTGCGTGTGACGGTATCGGTGCTCATTGCGGGCCTTCTTTCTCTCTTTCTCACCCTGTGTGTGGAGGCGTGTGTGTTCTCTCGCCCGCGATCCCGCACATCTCTCGTCTGCCGTTGTTAGCCGCTCCTTCATGTCACGCGCTGGGCCGGCATGGGTGCACTCTTGAGCGCCACGTTGCAGCACCGCAGCGGCGGCGGGAGCTGGAGCGTAGACGACTTGATGCCGCTGCCGCCTGCCACGCACACCGTTTCTGACGAGATGCGACCCAGCGTTGACGCCGTAGCGGCAGACACGTGTCCTGGCGCTCGCGACTACGTGGAGTGCTGCCTGCAGGTTCTCCTCTCGGCGTCGTACGCGGAGACCAGCGCGCCGCTGGAGTGGCGGGTGCCGCCCACCGTCTCTCTCGCAGGTGTCTTCGCCAAAGGGGCACGTGCCGCTGCCACAGCAAGCCAGAGTGCAAGTCGACCAGCAAGCGACGTGGCCGCCGTGGTGCGTGTCTTGGCGCAGTGCGGAGCGGCTCTGATGGACCACCCGCTCGTGGGCTTGTACCTCGACAGCCACCGCGAGATTACGGGGCACGAGGTGCTGATGTGGGCCAGGCTGGTGCGGGTGCCGGCCACCCTACACGCAACTGCACCGTGGCGGCAGCTCCGCTGCTTGAGTCTTTCCGACTGCCCGCTAGGCGACGCCGGCGTCTTCGCACTCTGTGCGATGCTGTACCGGTTGCCCGACAAGCAGTCCGCCGCCGTAGCCGCATTGACTCACGTACCTGCGCCTGGATCGAGTCCTCACCCTCACACGCTGCTACCCTGGCTGGAGGCACTGCTCCTCGATGGCGTGGGCCTCAGCGACAGCGGCGCGGCACGGCTGCACGCACACCTCGAGGCGGCGGCCAAAGCGGCGTTGCCACACGAAATCGACCCCACGCGAGCACAGAGCGGCGCAGGGTCGGCGGCCGCTTTGTCCGCACCACACACCGCTGCCGGCGTCGCCGATCAGCCCTGCCTTTTGCCCTACCTGTCGGTGCAGCGCAACGAGCTGAGCGGCGCGGGGGTCGCGGAGCTCGTGCGGATGTGCACCTCAGCGAGGGGTGCAGTGAGCACCGCGTCCCGCATGGCTGCTGTGGGAGCGGTGAACGTCGCCTGGAACTCGTTCGCAGCCCCGCTGGAGAGCTACTCTCGCGACGTCGCCGCCGGCGTTACGGCGCATCAACGGCGGCTCACGGTGCTGGGGACTGCGCTGGTGACGCGCGTTCAAGAGTCGGCGACACTGCCAGCTCAGCCTGAGCGGAGACGGCCTGTCGCGCAGGCGCTGCTCCTTCAAGGGTGTGATGTGACGAGTGCCGACGTGCGCGCGTTCTGCGTGGACGGGCTTCTCCACACGTACCGAGATGAGCTGCGCGTCCAGGCGCATGAGGAGGTGCACCAGAGTCGCCTTGCCGTGCCGCCGTCCTGGCTGATCAGCGCGCGGCTGGTGCGAGTAGACTTGAGCCACAACCGCCACCTCGGTGACACCGGCGTGCGGCTGTTCCTGTCGACACTACTGTGCCTTGAAGCCGTCGGTGAGGTGACCGGCGTCCGCCCCCGCCCCCGCCAACCGAGCTGGCGTGCGCTTACGCATCCCTTCCAGCATCTCGAGACGCTGTCGCTGCGGGATGTGGGCTGCACGGAGGCCGTGCTGGGCGATGTGCTGCGGCTGCTGCTCTCCAACACCGAGCTGGCTGTGTCGGCGCTGGACGACATCGCGAGCACAGTATGCGACGGCCCCGCCTTCGGGGAAGACGTGCAGCACACACTGCTCAGTGAGGCCCACCTCCTCGCTGGCCTGCACGCTGAGCAGCCGGCAGACGTGACAGAGAGCGACGCCGCCGCTGCAGCCGCAGCAGGCGTCATCGAAGTCGCAGAAGCTAGCGAGAGCGGCCACGTTCTGCTGTCAGCGCCGTGCGTCTACGTGCCCAACCTGCGTCTGCTCGACCTGTCCGAGAACGCCTTCGCCTCCCCGGCGCTGGCGGGTGCCGTCCTCGCCGCGGCGGTGCTGCGCGTGAGCCGTGCGAGCGCGTGCGGCGGCCTCGTGGTCGTGGGCCTCGAGCGCTGCGGCCTGACAGACGCGACCCTCTCGCACGTGCCGTTCGCCATGGAGGCGCTGCGGCCCGAGTTGCCCCCGACGACGTTCCGCACGTCGCTTCCGCTCTGCACGTGGCATCTCGGCGGCAACGCACTCACCCACGCAGCCCTGTTGCGGCTGCGGCGCTACATGGACGAGCTCGCCTCCCTGCCCCTGCTGTCGGAGCGGGTGTGCGCCGTGCGTGCGTACGTGGAAGGCAACGCTGTGGCCCACCCACGCACGCGGATCGGCGAGGCAGTTGTGAGCGACTCGAGCGGCGCGCGCGCCGCTCCAGCCTCTCTTGCGCCAGACTACTCCGGCATCGCACCCGTCTTCGCGGCGGCTGCTACTACGGCGGCCGCGATGCGCAGCTCAGCGCACCCATCAGGCTTTCACACCAACGGGCACGAGCCAAACGGCGCGGAATGTCGCCGCGACGACGCCTACCGTGCGCCGTTCGCCCACTACGGTGTTGGCACGGCCAACATCCCGCTCGAAGAGGCCACAGACGAACGCGTTCCCTGGACGGTGCTGCCTCTGCTGCCCGTCACCCCCGCCAGCGGCATGGCGGACGTCGACCGCGGCGCCGACACCTTCATGACGCCGACCACAGAGCAGCAGCGGCGCGGGTCAGATTGCCGGGGTTCGGTGGGCAGCGCCAGCATGCACGGCAGCTCCGGCTTCTTCACGGTGCCCAGCATCGTGCCGACGACCACGGTGCTCGCGGCTGCGACGCCGCGCCACTTGTCCACTGCCCAAAGAACGCACGACAACGGATATGCAGACGCACTAGCGCGGCGGCGCACGAGCGGTCTCAGCGACCTCTTGCAGAGCATGGCAGACGTGGGGCCGGCGGAGCTGGCGTCCCCCACGGCTGCCCCACCGCCCTCGCAGACGCCGGGCCGCACCATCGACTACGTCGACGCCCTTATCGCGGAGGCGGAGCAGGTGATGCGCGAGCGTCGGCACTTTGTAGTGGACATGGAGCGGCAAGTCACCGCGGCGGAGCGGCACTCCCTAGGGGCGTCGCACTCATCACCCCCGACGCCGTGGATGTAGGTTTGGCCGTCGCACCGCTGGCATTTACGGATGTACCACAGGTGCCGGCATGGCGGCACCCCAGCCCGCCGCGCGCGTGCGTTGTTTCGCCCCCTTTTTTTTCCCTTGGCTCCGTGCGGCGGCAGCGTCAACCTGCCTCGGACTCACCGCCTCTGCTGTACCTCCCACCCCCCCACCCCCCCCTCCTCCGTATCGGCTTCTCACTCTCCACACTTGTCCCGTCCGCGTTCTCGTCTTTGTCCCCCCCCCTTTGACCACCCTTGCCCCACTCGTTGGTGCGCGAGTGTGTCACTTCCCTTCGCTCTGGTTTGGTGTCCGTGTCGTTGGGTGGGCGAAGGAGACGTGGACCGGGACGGACGTCAAGCTACCACGCAGAGGCAAGTCGGTGAAGACAAGAACAAAAGGAAATGGTTGGATACAACACGGGAAACTGCGCCAGCTCGGGAAACTGGCGTGTGTTGTGCGCGTCAACGAGAATACGGCGCCTCCTCGTCGTGAGCCCTCCTCGCACGCGCTGCTGTTCGTTCTGCTGAATTCAGCTGTCGACAGACGCCGACATGCGACGATGGCGCGTGTGCCCATTCTGCGCGTGCGTGAGTCGAGCCGCTGGCGCGTTTGTGCGGGCGTGAGCCCCCGCCTCTCCGGTTCATCTCCCGCGTCGTTGACCTGCCGCACATCCTCCATTTCACTGCACGGGTGCACTCCTTGACACACACACACACACGCACACTCGACCGTGAGGCTGTACCACCAGTACGGTGCCTTCTGACGCGTCACGCGGCGCGTCGTCGTCCCTTCGATCACCTTCCAGACCCCTCACCCTCACCACACACGCGTGAGCACCTCAAAAATGAGTGAGGCGTGTGTGTACAAGGGTTGCAGCAGCATGGCACTCCTGGCACTGCCCAAGTGCGAGCACTGCGATCAGCGCTTCTGCACGTCGCACATGCTGCCGGAGCGGCACGGGTGCGGGGATGCGTGCAAGAACGCCGCCCACCGCCAGGCCACGGCTGACGCAGCGGCGCAGCGGCAGGCGCGGCGGCACATCGGCAACGATGACGCGAAGAAGCGTCTCGACAAGCGGCTGGAGGCGGGCGAGGCTGCACGTCGCAAGAAGACGGCGCCGACGTCACAAAAAAAGAAGTGAGCCGCACACGGACTCTTGTGTACACGTGCTCGTGTGTGTGTGTGTGTGTGTATTTGTGTATTGGGGTATGTGTGCGTTTGTGGTTGTGTGCTCCTGTCCACATCTACCTGTTGCGCGTGGGAGCGCAGTCAGTGCGACGCCAGCGCTCACGTGCGGGTATCTTGCCGCGCTGCTCATGTCGGCGCCGGTCACCTCGAGGGAGAAGAAGAGAAGAACAAAGCGAGGCAACGCTCAAGCAACACCGAGGGAAGTCAACGAGTAGCGGAGGCGTGGCGCTTCAAGAGAGCGCAGCGGCACCGGTGTCTCACGAGACACGCAAACGGGGTAGAACACGCGAAGGAACGCTGGATTCGCGCCTTGCGCGTCCACTCGCCGAGTGTGGGGTTCTCTGCGAAGAACACGCAGTTAGCAGGATTGCCCAGTACGATACAGGTGTATGGGTGCGTCTCACCTTGGGCCATTTGCTGATCCACACTTCCACTACTTCCCCTCCGTCTCCTTCGGTTGATTTTCTCGTTTGTTGTTTCCCAACGTCCACGACGCCGCGGCGGCCGACATTCGTCCCGGTCTCCGCAGAGGTCACACAGTGTCCCTCGTCTCGCTGACTCTGTCCGCTCACGCATTCCGACTTCCCCGTCACCAACCCGTCCCTTCCCTTCCCTTAACCCCCCCCATCCCGTCCTCCACCTTCTTGGGCTCCACTAGGGGCACCTACACGCCGACGCACACACTCATCGTAGCACACCTCTCCCTCCCTTCTCGGTCTCTCATAGCCATGTCGAACAAGTACCGCTCCTTCTACGAAAATGACGGCAGTGGCCGCGACACGTTCGTCAACTACGCCGGCGCGTACTGGATGAACCCGCTGCCGGCCGGCACCTTCTTCAAAAGCCACCTCACCGTCGCCAGCGGTACGGCAGGCGCCGCGGCCTCGGCGGCGCCGACGGAAAACGGCACAAGCCTCGTGATGGACGAGAACACGCCGTACCCGGGACGCACCCTTTTCGGAAAGTCGCGCTACGGCACGACGGTGCTGGACGCCAGCCAGGCCGCCGCACTCGGCGCGACGGGCAGTGCCGCCGGTGGCCATGGCGGCTTGCAATCCGGCCAGTCAGCCAACTTGGATGGCACGGCGGGCTCGTCGGCTGGGGCTGGGAGTGCCGGCGGATTGGGGGCCACGAGCGGGGGTGTGGGGGCGGACGGGCAGGGCTTCGACGGCGAGGCCACGGCACTCGAGCACATCGCACCAGGCGTGCCGCGGCCGGAGCAGCGGCTGCGCCAGCCGGGCCACGCGTCCACTGGCCTCGAGGGCACCGACGGTGGTTCTACCTTCAACGGCGTCAAGGAGCCCTGGACGGCACCGAACGCGGTGGACAGCACGCTGCTGCGCCTCGCACCGGGATACGAGTCGACGTGCCACTACCACCTTCGCACCGGTCGCTTCTACACTGAAGACAGCGCGCCGCCGCATGAGATGACGCTCCCGGACAAGGGCGTCACGTGGGGCAAGTCGCGCTACTACTGAGATCTTTGATTCTCGCACCGGATGTGTGCCTCTTAGTGATCGCTTCACTCGCTTTTTTTTTCTTCTCCCCTCGCTTGTACAGTCACCCCTCCCCCACCCCGCACCCCGCACCCTTCACATGTACGTCTTCTTGTATCCTTCGTGTACGCTTCTTTGAGGTGTGCCGTCCCTCTCACCTCGCTCGGCGGCTTGGCGCTGGCACGGAATGAACTCTCGTCCACCCCCCCCCCCACCGCCCCCCGACTCGCTCCTTGGCCTCGCCGTGGTAATCGTTTGCCGGCCTTGCGTGCTTGCTGGGGAGGGCGCGCCGCCCCTGCGGCTGCATCGTCGGTGGGGCGCGGTGGGTGGGCACACCGCACTCCCCCCCTTCCCCCTGCCCACAGAGTAGATGATCAGGGTTGATGTAAGTAGTAGTACCCCACCTCCTGGCAGCGTGCCGGTAGCGTAAAGGAAAGCCATATGAACAGAAAAAAAAAAAAGCGGAGCGCGGTGCGCGTCAAGCCGCTTCCCGGGCGGAGCTCACTTTTCGGTCTCTGGTGGTGTTTCCACAAGTGACCATGTTTTCTCCCTTTTCTCGACATGTGCGTTCCGCACGATTTCAGGAACACCACCGTTCTCAGGAAGGTGCTGTCCATGCGAGGAGGCCAGCGTCTTGTATCCGCCGTCCGGCCTCCGTAGCGGCGCGGTAGACGGCGGCGATCACCTGAACTGTGGACGACGCCTTCCACGAGGCGTTGAAAGTCGGATGCTGGTCCAGTAATGCGGGGTCCCCGCTGGCGCAGTGCGCCGGAAAAGGGACGAGACCTCAAGGGGAGCTCACACGCCCGCGCTTCTTCTCCGCGGAGCGGCAGGCTTTGGAGCTTGAATGCACGTGGTCGATATCGCCATGCACCGGGTCCGCTTCGTCGACTTCACTTCTACCATTGCCCGTTTGTTTTTTGTTTTTGCTTACGCCTCCTCGCTGCCCTCTCGCCACCGCCGCTCAACATCACCATCACCGCACGGCCCCTACACCACGACGCACACGCACACACGAATTCGTCCTTCTCTCCGCCTCCTCGTCTTCTCTTGAACGCGCGCAGTATTCACACCCGACTTCACGCACGACGACTTCGAAACTCTGCCGTGTCGTCCGAACGTCTGTGTTTTTGCCGAGCTCGCACGAGACTTTCCTATTGACGGGTTCCGCCACTGCCTCCCCCCTCTCCTCCCCGTCCTCCCCTCCCCAGTGCCCCTGCTTCGCGTGTTTGCTTCTCGTGATTCCTCTGCCGACGTCGCGTACAGTTCTGTGGTTCCGGCTGAACTCACCGTTATCGGTTTTCTTTCTTTTTTTCATAGACGACACGCGCCCTCACGTGCACCAAAAAAAAAAAAAATCACACTCCACAGCTCGCTTCCCCTGTCCATTTTTTTTTTTTCGCTTCTCTTGTCCGCTCACGCTGCTGCCGAAGGCGCTCTGTCCGTGGCCCCTACCACAATCCCCTCCTCAAACCCTGCCAGAGTCGATTCGCCGTAGTGCGCTCATTTGTGCGCCCGCATTGGCCCAGTTTCGCGCTTGACGTGCTGACACCTATCCTTTCGCCGACCCCCCAGGCTCCACGTGCACACAGAACGCCAGCTTCACGCACAAACCGCAGCGCTCATCACATCTTCACGGTTTAAGTGTTTCTCTTCGTATTTGAGTGTCACTCCCTGACTCGGGCCCTTTTTTTTTTGTTGCTCTCCCGCCCGCATCAAGCCTCTCCTCCGGGTGTCCTCGTGACTGGCTTCCTGTCTTGGCCGTCGCTTCGTTGCTCTGCCTTTCCCAACCCCCTTCTCTCATCCACGGCCGCACCCCTTCTCACTGTCTCTTGTGCTTCGTGACCCTCCCACTTTCTTTTTGTGTTCTCTTGTTCGCGTGTGTGCTCAGGCAGGCCTCCAGTCTCCTACTCTCGACCCTCCATTCCGGCTGTGCCTCCCCCTTCTTCCGCGTCCACGCCCCCCCCCCCTCTCCTCCCTCCCTCTCGGACTCGCTTCTGTTTCGTCCGGGGCACCGTTAAGCCGCCGTACCGGCGTCACCGTGCACATCCCGCGTCCCGCTCCGCCGAGCGCGACATCCGAAGACGCCCATCGATCTTCTCTTTTCGTTGCACTTTTCACCGTCACCGCGCTCTGTGGAGTGCCCCCCCCCCCCACCCCAAGCAGGTGTCCATCGTCCCTCTGCCGTTATCGCCTCACGAGCCGCACCTCCACTCACACAAATACAAGAAAAAAACAAAGCCACAACACCATGACCACGACGCACACGCAGGTGCAGCTCTTCTTCAAGTGCCACCATCTCATCGATGCCGACACCTTCTCGAAGAGCGACCCCTACGTGGTCGTCTACGACACGAGCCTCGGCGGCACCAAGAACGCCATTGGCCGCACCGAGGTGATTCGCGACAACCTGAATCCCGAGTTCAAGACACCCGTCACGCTCAACTACTTCTTCGAGATGAAGCAGGACATCCGGCTCGAGGTGTGGGATGAGGACAAGGGCAAGAAGGACGACTTCCTGGGTAAGGCCGAGTTCACGATGGGCAACCTCATCTCCAGTAGGAACTCCACGCTGACGCTCAATCTGGACACCAAAGGCACCATCACCGTGACGGCATCCCTCATCGGCTCGACGAAGGGCACCGTGGCGCTGCAGGTGCGCGGCCGCGACCTCAAGAAGATGAACCTGTTCGGGAAGTCGGACCCGGTGCTTGTGGTCAGCCGCCAGCTGCCCGGTGGGCAGAAGCGTCAGGTGTACAAGAGCGAGGTGGTGAAGGGCACGCTGAACCCCCAGTGGACGCCGACGCCGCCGCTGGACCTCGTGGACCTGTGCGGCGGCGACCCGGTCTCTGTGTGCATCGCCATCGACTGCTACAACAAGGGTCCTGATAAGGGCGACTCCATGAGCGGTGTGCTGATGTCTGGCGAGCAGCTTCTGGCTGCTGGCGGCAAGGAGTTCGAGCTGACGCTGCAGAAGCCGGGCAAGGTGAAGTCATACGGCTTCATTGCGATCGACAAGTGCGACTACGTGAAGAGCTACGACTTCGTGGAGTTTCTGCAGGCGGGCATGGAGATCAATATTGCGTTTGCGATCGACTTCACGGGGTCGAACGGGCCGCCGAGCGACCCACGCTCACTGCACTTCTACAGCCCGACGCAGCCGAACAATTACGTGCGTGCGATGCTTGCGGTGAGCAGCGTGGTGCAGGAGTACGACAGCGACCGGATGTTCCCCGCGTACGGGTTTGGCGCGGTGGCGCCCTTCACGAACGGCACGAGCCACTTCTTCCCGCTGAGCGGCAACCCGGCGAACGCGTACCTGAACGGGATGCAGGCGGTGGTGGACACGTACGCTAGGCTGCTGCCGACGCTGCAGTTCAGCGGGCCGACGAACTTCTCGCCGACGATCCGGACGATCACGGACGGCGCGCGGCAGGCGCGCGGCGTGTACACGATCCTGCTGATTCTGACGGACGGCGCGATCACGGACATGCAGGACACGATCGACGCGATTGTTGCCGCCGACGACGCGCCGCTGTCGATTGTGATCATCGGCGTCGGCCGTGCGGACTTCAGCTCGATGGAGCGACTGGATGGCGACACCGTGCCGCTGACTGACCGTCGCGGGCGCACGACTCGCCGTGACCTCGTGCAGTTTGTGCCGTTCAACGAGTACGAGCAGAAGCCACCGACTCTGCTTGCGGCTGCGGTTCTGCATGAAGTTCCGCGGCAGGTGGAGGTGTGGGGCCGCATCACGGGCACCACGCCGTCGAGTGTCAAGACACTGAAGAGTTCAACGTAAAGACGAGTGACAGCGAGCAGCTCGTGGCGGTTNCCGCTGTCGATTGTGATCATCGGCGTCGGCCGTGCGGACTTCAGCTCGATGGCACAGCTCGATGGTGATGGTGGTGTTCTGAGGGACCGTGCGCGCCGCGCTACGCGTCGTGATGTGGTTCAGTTTGTGCCGTTCAACCAGTTTGAGGGTAAGGACCCTGCGAAGCTTGCGGCTGCGGTGCTGATGGAGGTGCCGAAGCAGGTGGAGATGTACGGGCGATTGACGCACACGGTTCCGGGGCAGATGCGATGAGCCGTCAGCCGGCTTGTTGGAGTGAAGCGAGCTTGTTGCTCAGACGTGAAATCATGTCTGCCTCGTTTCCCTTGTCATGGGTGCAGTGAAGATGGCTGGCCGTCAACTGTATTCCTCGTGTGGGTTTTTTCGTCTTGTTTACCGTCTGCTTTCGCCTCTTAGGTTCTTCGCTGCGGACATGAACCGTCGTGAGAGGAGAGCCATCGGCGGCTGAAATGCCGCGCTTCGCGTCGGTAGCCCTTCTCAGCAGCTGCTGCAGGATGAGGCAGGCGACACTGTTCCCCCCCTCCCCCCCAAACATACACACACACAGAGGAAAACAGTTGTGTTCAAAAGTGCATGGCGCGCTGCCTGGCGTGGGCAGCACGCGCGTTGCGGTATCGTGTTTGTTGCTCGTGTTGACCACTTTTCACTTTAGCTTCTCTGTCGTAGCACAGCTGTGGTGTTTCTCTTCTGTTTTTCTGAGTGGAGCTCTGCGCCCTTTTGTGTGGTGCAGCGACTCCTCCGCAAACTCTAAGCTGACTCCCAGCGTCGTGGCACACGATGACGGTGCGACTTCCGGCTTCTCGGGCTTCTCAAGGGACTGTGGCCTCCTTGGCCTCAACAAATGATGAAGGAGACAGAGTCAAGCGGTGGTGAGCACATGTGATGTGGAGAAGCAGCTCCCGTGGAAGTGCTCATATGTGCCGCTCGGTCGGGGCAGGTAATGCGAAAGGCGGTCGGCTTCTACGAGATGTGGGTGCATCGGACATGGTGGTTCAGCGCCAGTGCAGCGTCGCCGAAAGCGGTGCACCTTGTATGCCATCTCTACATTACTCTACCATCACACCGTCCCCCTCTCTTTCTCTGCCCCTGTTATCCCCGTCGAACGCCATACTCGTCACACAATTTCCTGGATGTGCCTCCGCAATCCTCACACTGCATGCTTGACACTCACATATACACAGGATAAGCTGTGTCTCGACAACGCCATTCACGTCTTGCTCTCTTTCTCGACTGATCTGGTCTACCTCGCTACACGCCACCCCCCCCCTCGCTCACCCAGTCTAGCACCGTCATCTCCGAAGGCACTGTTACGTCCACCTCTCCGTCCAAATCGCCGACACTCCAGCCTCGGTCACGGGTATCGCTGATTCAACAGCAGCCTTCGCTCTGTTTTTTTTTTTTTCTTCCCCTTCTATTCGCGTCGCTTCTGTGTCGACCATCGTTGTGCTCGCTTGTGCTTGTGTGTGTGTGTGCGTCTGCGTGTCTCTGGCTGCGTGTGCATTGCTTGAACTCTGTGCTTCTTTTTTGTGGTTCGAGCAGCCTCTCCGCCGCGACAGGCTCCCCCTCCCTCACCCACCCACCCACCACCACCGTAACCTCTGCACTGCAGTCCCTCGCGATTGACCACAGTACCTCTGCCTTCCCCTCCCCCTGTGCCTCGCACTTCATCTCTCCTTCTTGTGCTCTTATAGGAAGAGAATCGAACTCGAGGACCGTGCCAGTCCCACGCAGCGCTAGTTGTGCACCTCTCCAAGTTGACCCGACAGCGTGTTCATAGCATCGTCATCGTCGCTCGCCCGTCGTTGAAGGAGGTGGACCTCGCTAAACTGACTCCAGGCTGTTTTTCTTTTCCTCCTCTTTCCTCTGTTCGCCATCTCCTCTCTGTGTTCCCTCTCGTCTCAATACGTGTTTGTGCCTGTTTGTGTGTGCACACGTGCTCGGTACTTGTCGTTGTTCCCCGTTCTTGGTGCGTGCTCGAGTCCTCTAATATTGTGGCGGAGCACTCTGGCAGCCGGAGAACAAACAACAACAAAAAAAAGCACACGAGCACCTCAAAGCACTTACAAGGACGTACTCAAACACCCAAACACAGAGGAATGAGGGTAAGCATCATGGCGCGGAGAGACAGCCTTGTCTTGCTGGCGGTGTGCCTCGTGTCGGCGCTGCTGGTGGCGTCCGCCGCTGCGGCGCCGGATGGAAGCGGCAAAGTGGAGGCCCCGTGCATCGGCGTCGACCTGGGCACGACGTACTCGGTTGCAGGCGTGTGGCAGAAGGGCGAGGTGCACATCATCACCAACGAAATGGGTAACCGCATCACTCCGTCGGTGGTCGCCTTCACGGATGCGGAGCGCCTCGTTGGGGATGGTGCCAAGAACCAGCTCCCACAGAACCCCGAGAACACAATCTACGCCATCAAGCGCCTCATCGGCCGCAAGTACAGCGACCCCACGGTGCAGAACGACAAGAAGCTGCTGTCGTACCAGATCGTCGCCGACAAGGCGGGCAAGCCGCTCGTGCAGGTCACCGTGAAGGGGCAGCAGAAGCAGTTCACGCCGGAGGAGGTGAGCGCGATGGTGCTACAGAAGATGAAGGAGATCTCGGAGACTTTCCTGGGCGAGAAGGTGAAGAACGCCGTCGTGACGGTGCCGGCGTACTTCAACGACGCGCAGCGCCAGGCGACCAAGGACTCGGGCAAGATCGCCGGCCTCAACGTCGTGCGCATCATCAACGAGCCGACGGCCGCGGCCATCGCGTACGGCCTCAACAAGGCCGGCGAGAAGAACATCCTCGTCTTCGACCTCGGCGGCGGCACGTTCGATGTCTCCCTCCTGACGATCGATGAGGGCTTCTTCGAGGTCGTGGCGACCAACGGCGACACCCACCTCGGCGGCGAGGACTTCGATAACAACATGATGAAGTTTTTCGTGGACGGCCTGAAGCGCAAGCAGAACATCGACATCTCGAACGACCAGAAGGCGCTGGCGCGTCTGCGCAAGGCGTGCGAGGCGGCGAAGCGCCAGCTCTCCTCCAACCCCGAGGCTCGCGTGGAGGTGGACAGCCTCGTGGAGGGCTTCGACTTCAGTGAGAAGATCACGCGTGCCAAGTTCGAGGAGCTGAACATGGCGCTCTTCAAGAACACGCTCGTGCCGGTGCAGAAGGTGCTCGAGGACGCGAAGCTGAAGAAGAGCGACATCGACGAGATTGTGCTGGTCGGCGGCTCCACCCGCATCCCGAAGGTGCAGCAGCTCATCAAGGACTTCTTCGGTGGCAAGGAGCCGAACAAGGGCATCAACCCCGACGAGGCCGTGGCGTTTGGCGCGGCCGTGCAGGCGGCGGTGCTCACGGGCGAGAGTGAGGTCGGCGGCAAGGTCGTCCTGGTCGATGTGATTCCCCTCTCCCTCGGCATCGAGACGGTGGGCGGGGTCATGACGAAGCTGATCGAGCGCAACACGCAGATCCCGACCAAGAAGAGCCAGGTGTTCTCGACCTACCAGGACAACCAGCCCGGCGTCCTCATCCAGGTCTTCGAGGGCGAGCGTCAGATGACCAAGGACAACCGCCTGCTCGGCAAGTTCGAGCTCTCCGGCATCCCGCCGGCGCCGCGCGGCGTGCCGCAGATCGAGGTCGCCTTCGACGTCGATGAGAACAGCATTCTGCAGGTCAGCGCCAGCGACAAGTCGTCGGGTAAGCGCGAGGAGATCACGATCACGAACGACAAGGGCCGGCTGAGCGAGGAGGAGATCGAGCGCATGGTGCGTGAGTCCATCGAGTTCGAGGAAGAGGACCGCAAGGTGCGCGAGCGTGTGGAGGCGAAGAACGGGCTGGAGAGCATTGCCTACTCGCTCAAGAACCAGATCAACGACAAGGAGAAGCTTGGTGGTAAGCTGGCGGCGGACGACAAGACGGCGATCGAGGAGGCCGTGCAGGAGGCGCTCGCCTTCGTGGACGAGAACCCGAACGCCGACCGCGAGGAGTACGACGCGGCCCGCGAAAAGCTGCAGAGCGTCACGAACCCGATCATCGAGAAGGTGTACAAGGCCGCCGGCGGTGCCCCGGCCGAGGAGCCCGACGCGATGGACGACTTGTAAGTCACCAGCTTATCCGCCGGAGGGAGGAAAAGAGAAAAAAAGAAGGCAGCTCTGGTCAACGCAACCTTGAGCGCATACACGCGTTTGTGGGTGGCGATATAATATAAAACAGAAAGCAAGTGGGCATCGTGAGACAGGCAGCCCTAAAGGGAGAAAAGAACAAGAACATCTCTTGACAAGGACGCCGTCACACACACACACACAGACACATACACGCAGAGACGCAGAAACTTGATGACAGACGCCCCGTCGCTGCTGCGTTGCGGACCTTGTAGACGGTGGCGGCGCCGAAGTGGCCGGCAGAAGGTGAGTTGACAAGAGCATGGCAGCCTTGCACACTCCTTTTCCGTACTTCTTTTATTTGTTTGTTTTTGCGTCTCTTCACCAGCGCGAGCTGCGTGTCTGGAGCGGAATGCGGGGAGGGCGGAATGCATCGTGCGAGCTGTCCGTCTGACACTGGCCTTTTTTCTGCCTCTTTCCACCGCCGTCCCCCGCCTCTACGATCTGTGTGTGTGTGTGTGTGTGTTTGTGTGTTTGTGTGTATGTGGCCATATGTCGATGTGTCTTGTTGCCGTTCACCTCGTGTGATAGGTCGGGCTACCACTCACTTTTCCACTGGTTCACCTTTGTTCTTGGGCTACTGGCTTTCGCTCTCACGCGCCGCTGAGCTGCGGAGGAGTGGAGGAGGAGGGAGACGAGGTGTTGGGCTCTCACAGTTTTGTTGTTCTCTGTCTCCCTCTTCTGCTTCCCCCCCCCTTTTTCGCGTGTCCCTACGTGGCGTACTCCGCGTGCGCCTCACACACCCTTCACTGGCCACCATCACAAACCCTGCACCTCTCTCTGAGTGGCTGTGTGTGTGTGTGTATGTATGTTGGTGATTTGTGTGTCAGGGTACGGTGCTGTGCGCGTCTTCGTGTGTCTGTGTGCGTATGTATGTAGCACACCGCCATTCGCACGTGTCACGGTCTGCGCTTTCGATCCCGTCTCCTTCTTCCTCCCGTTTTCGTTTGTGCTCTGTGTCCCCCACCCTCCCTTCTCCTTCTCCTGAACTGGGCCTGAGTCTTCCGTCGTCGCCGCCGCCGCTGCAGCAGCAGCAGCTTTGGCACCTTCTTTTCCTCCGTCTTCTTCTTTTTTCCTTTTTTGTTTTGTCTGTTCTTTTTCCTCTGTCCTCCTTCACTTCTCTCACCCTCTCCCTTTTCGCCCCGGCCCCGCCATTTCTCCACGTCCCACTTGGGTTCCAAATGAGCCCCACCCCCTCTTGCTTGCCTGTCTGTGTCTGACTGTGTGTGTGTGTGTGTGCGTTTTTCTTTTCCTTTTGACTTTTCCTTGTTCTTTGTGGCGTGTGCCGCGCAGCCCCCCTCGACCACGACGCCCACCTTTTCATCTCGTCTCCTGGCTTCATGTCCATTTGGTGGGCGAAGTGGGGCCACTTTGTGTCTGTGTGTCTGCGTGTGTGCGTGTGTGCGTGTGTGTGCGGCAAGGGGGCTTTGTGGGGCCTGCGGCGGCGATTTACGCTGTCCTTTCTCCCACCAGTACGCTGGTTTGGCTGAACCGGACTGGTGACGACGTGCCACGGCCCGCTCCAGCCGCGGCTCCTCTTCGTCCCGCGCTTTCGCACGTTCTCTCGATGGACGTGCAACGGTCGTTGACGTCGAGCTCGCCGCACGCAGGCACACCGCACACATTCCAGAGAGAGAGAGAGAGCGTCGTCGGGCACGTGCACCCACCCGCCACACGGACGTGCAAAAGTAGCAAATTCAACGAACGAAAAAAAACCTGGGCTTCTTTCTCGCACGTTCTCTCCGCGTCGTCCGTAATGTGGTGCAACCAAGGCGGCTCACGCCTCCTCTCTCTCTCGGTCTCGCTTCTTTCGAACCCGTCCCGGGATGCGGTGCACGCCGCGACGATGCACGAAACTGCAAAGTAAACGTAAAAAAAAAAAGAAACAAACAAAGGACGCGTGCGACTCGCATGTGTGTGTGTGTGCGCGTGAGTGTGGGTGCGCGCTGTTCCCCGTCTGGACAACACACTCGTGCCGCTGCAACCGGCCAGAGGCAGGGAGCACGAGAAGAGGAACGAGGTAAAGAGTGCGCCATGTACCTGGAGACGCGAGAGCGCACACCTTGGTGTACACCACCACGGCCACACAGCTTTCCCCTCCTCCCCCTCGAGTTTCTCTCTTCTTTTCTTTTCAAGCAGACAACGTGTCTGTGCATGCGAGGGAGAGGTGGAAGAGAAGGGGGGAGGGAGGGCACGGCAGACGCAAACGGTTGTGGAACTGTATGGGCACACGTAAGCGAGTACAAAGTGAAGGGCCAAATGCAACAAGTTCACCACAAGCGTGACGACCGGTCAAGGTGCCTCGCGGTATGCAGGCGGGCGTCTCTCGTCTCGACTCCGCAACGCTCTTGCTGTGCCACCGCGATGGCTGCCAGCGACCCGTGAAAGGGAAGCAAACAGCGATGAATGCTGCTTTCCCCTTCGTCGCGTGGAGGACAGCCTTGGCTGGGGCGATGGAACTGGTCGACTGCAGTGCCGTGTGTCCAGTGCGTGTCTGCTCCTCGATGGAACTCACCCGATCCGCGTTGCTCCTGGCGGCAAGCGCGAGGCCAGCTGCTGCGGCTGCTACTGCGGACTCGATGCCCTCATCACTGCTCTGCCGACCGAGCCTGCGGCATCAACCCCGTTGACTGTGTCGCGAGCACACGCTCTCCTCTCCCACCTCTCTCGCTCTCTCCACCACCCCGCATCTTCTGCCTTTGCGTCACTGTCTTCTCCCCCCCCCTCTCCTCCCCCACCCTCTCACACTGAGAAGGTGTTGCACAATAGACACGCTGCACAAGAGCCGGCAACAGGGCCCACTCTGACAGTGCTGCAACATCTCTTTCGTTCGATAAACAGGCGGGGCAAGACACCTCACACCCCACACCCCACACCCCACAACGACAGATACGAAGACCTTCTTCTTGGTTGTTGCCCCTTCGTTCTGGCGGTGCCCTCCTCCTGCCACATCCCTTGTGCAACGGTACCTTTGAAGCCCTCGACACACACACACACACCCTCCGCTCCTCGACTCTTCCCTCCCCCCCACCTCTCCGCACACACCCCACAATCACACACACACATTCTGAAACACACACATACACAGTCTCGTACGACCCCTCACAGATTAAGAGTCCTGTCTGCTTTTTCAGTTTTTTTTTTCGTTGAGCGAGAAGAACTCCGCTCGGTTCCGGGAGTCGCGCCAGGGATACCGCAACGTTGTGCTGCGGTTGGTACGTTGTGTCGCTCCTCCGTGACCCTTCGCGCTGATTCTACGCGCGTATGCAGTACCATGTCCCCTTCGCACACCCGCACGTCCCCCCAACACCCTCGGCCGGCAATCTTGTCAGCAGCTACGCCAACAGCAGCCCCACGGTCCACGATGTAGCCGCGGCCGCAGCGACGGCGTCAACCACTGGGGCGGCCGGCGGCGGGGTGGCGGTAGGGCTGGGGCTTCTCGGTGGGCGGCGTCTTGCCGTGCGTGTTGCACCGACTGCGCCGGCTCTCACAGGCTCCAGCCCACCGCACGGTGCAGCAGCTGTTTCTTGGGACTCCGGGGAGCAGCACACCGGCTTCGCAGCAGCAGCCCCGTCCGCTGCCATGCACGCCGTCAGCAATGCGTCGTCTTCTACTGGTGCTGCCGTGGCGGGCCCGTCAACGGGCACCAGCTACGGGGGCGGCCTTGTGCGCATCAGCGAGTTGCGCCGTCAGGGCGTTTCGGCGGTGGAGTCGGGGCTGCGGCTGGCCACCGCGCAGGGCAGCAGTGGCCGCGGGGGTCGCACAGCGCACCGAGTCGCGGTTGCGCACGTCAGCCCAGACGAGGACGCCTCTGCGCCGAGTCGCACCCCGGCTCGACGTGGGCGCGGGACGAGCTCCGGCAGGGGTGGTCGCCGCGGCGCCTCGAGCGGCCGCAGCCGACGCAGCGGTGCCCGCGCCAGCAGCAGCACCAGCCGCACGTCAACGTCTGTGACACTCGGCGAAGACGGGCAGCTGTGCGACTACCGCTGGTACACTGCGCGTGGCCGGCGCTGCTTTGTCTACGACGGCCACACGTACAAAGGGTCGAGTGCACACCGGATGTGGGAGGCCGTCAAGGCTGTCGCACAGCAGCGCGGACTGGCCTCACCCACAGCGGCACAGAGTCGCAGCGGCCCCACAAGGTCCGCTGGACGCAGCACGCAGCGCTCCACGGCAACGGTGCGAGCGACAACCGCCCGCACGAGGTCCAAACGTGTCAGCCCTACGCCGACGCCAACACCCACGATCGCACCAGCGCCGCACCGCGCCTCCGCCCGCGCGCTCTCTGCAGCGGAGCGAGTGCTGCACGCGCAGTATACCGCACACCAATCGTCGCCGGCGGTCCGCAACGCCGTGGTCTCTGCGCGGGCTGAGACGAGCCTGAACGCGGCTCGTCTACCGGTGGAGTGGCGCGAGCTCGCCGGCAGCCTCGGTCTCCTGGATGAAGACGAGGTCGGCGGTGTGGAAGAGCTCGCGGAGGCGGAGCGGCGTGCCCTGCGCGACATGAGCGAGGCACCCATGCGCACTGCTGCTGCAGCGCAGCCGTACGCACCGTCCGGCATGCGGTCACTCACGGCGGTCTATCGCGGCGCGTCAGCGGACGATGTGATCGAAGTCACCGACAGCAGCGGCAGTGGCTCGGAGGCGAGCACAAGCGCCGACGACGACGATGAGGCCAGTCGCAGTGCCCTTTCGAGCACCTCGCGTAACGCTCGGGAGCGCAACGCGGAGTTGCGTGGGAGTGGGCCAGAGAATCAGCGGGGTGACATGCCGTGGCCGCAGACCTCGTATTTCAGCGAGGAGGACAGCAGCGGCTGGTCCTCATCGTCGTCGTTGTCGTCCACGTCTTCGAGACTGCCCTCTGACACGGCCTCCGTGCGGAAGCGCGCGAGGGTCGAGCGGCCTCGCACCGACCTGGATGGCGTCCAAGTGGCCTCGCCGCGGTTGCGGGACTACCACGGCGTCCAAGTGGTGGAGGAGGACGGGTGGGTCTACCCGGTGGAGGTGTACGCATCTCAGCAGCAGCAAGAGAAGCAGCAACAGTACTCGCCGCAGTCGAGCAGCACCGCGTCACTGGGGGAGGCACCCAAGGCACCCACCACGTCGCGACGGGTGCCAGTGCCGGCGTTTCTGCTTTACCCCAGCCGCGGCGCACCGACGGCGGCCCCAGCGCTGAGTGTCATCGGCGCGGCAGTGCCCGATCGCGCCACCCTCGCACACGACCACGTGCCCTTGGCAGACTTGTATAGCCGGGGTGACCTGCACGTCGTCACCAGGGCTGCAGCGCGGCCTGCAGCACCGGCGTCGTCTTTCCCCCCACCTGGGCGAGCCGCCGTGAGTGGTGGTCTGGCGGTGGTGCGCCAGAGCGGCGCCGCCATCCCCGTCCGTCCGGCCTCGAGCGGCATCGCCGCCACCGTAGCACCCACGCCTCACGCCAACGCAGCACTGTTCCCCACCACCACCGACGACGGCCTTGACGGCTTCAGCGCTGCCGACTTGGCGGACATGTTTGTGACGGGGGAGGAGATTGGCGGCCTTCGCTTCGATGCTTGAGTGCGTGCGCGTCGGGGGCTGTGCTGGATGTGTGCGGCACACGGGTGTCGCACGCTTTGTGGTGAGGGGCACCGTGTGAAAGCGGTGCATGATGGCTGCTGTCCGACACTTCTTGTTTCGTTCGACGTGCTTAACCACAAAAAAAGGGAAGAGATGCACAGAGCTAGCAAGACTGACCCGCTCGGCCCACGGTGTGTAGGGAGGGAGGGACGCTACACAACGAGCCGATGTCAGAGGTATCCTCGCCAAGCGTACGCGTTTACGCCTCAGACGGCGCCCCTCCGCAACACTCATGTGTGGGTGCTCGGCGTTTGTTTAGTTTTGCGTCTTCCTCGAAGGGCGCCTCCCCGTGCCCTCCCCATTCCGCCCCCCTCCCTCCCCCCCCCCCCCCCGAACCCACTCCTGGCGTCTATTTGTTGTTGTGGTTGACGACCTCCACGTCAACAGACCCTCCACATTTATTCTTCAATCTCACTTTGCGTCCGCATAGAAGCCACAAGAAAGTGCGCACCCCTCCAAGATCGTGAAGAAGTTGCATATTCTCCTCTACTACCTCGTCTCCCTTCCCCACCCTTCCTCAACAGGTTGTACTCCGGAGATGAGTGCGCCGGTTGGCAAGTGGGTGGTGGTGCGCTCCGATGGGCTGGTGCTGTCCGTGGACAAGGCGGACCACCCCTACGTCATTGGTCGAGCTCGGCAGCTGCCCTCGTCGCAGACGCTATCGCAAAAGTACGCCTCGCGGGAGCAGCTCACCCTTGTCTGGCACCCACCGCACCTGTACCTGCTGCAGACCGGCAAGAACCCGTCCGTGCTCGGCCCACGCTGCACGTTCGTCCCGTCCGCTCGGGCAAGCGCTGCGAGCGCGCCGAGCTGGCAGCAAGCCTCTGTTCACTTCTGCGCCACGGCCTCGGTGAAGGAGCCGACGGCGCAGGAGAAGTCGGACGGTACGGTGCTGGTCGAGGTGCCGCTCTCCGACCCGCTCACCGTCACGCAGGCCCCGGACCGGCACACCATCAGCGAGGCGACGGTGCACTTCCCGGAGGAGGTCGGGCTGCCAACGCTGACGGTGCGGTTCGAGGGCACCGAAGTTACCCGCGAGGAGGCCACGGCCGCCGCGACGAGCAGGACGGCGGCGGAGATGCTCGCCGTGCCATCCGCGCGTGCCGTCGCCAGGGGCGGGGGTGACGATGATGATGACGATGACGATGACGAGCTCAGTGACGGAGGCAGCCGCCGGCACACAGCAAACGCCCGGCCGTCGGCGTCTGCCGTGGGTGCCGCTAGCAGCGTGAGCGTCAACCCCGCCGCAGGAGGCGAGTCGAAGCCGGAGTGGCGCGAGCTGCCCGATGTGGCTCTGCAGCAACAGCAACAACAGCAGCAGAAGGAGCAGGAGACTGTTGGCATCCCCCCGGCTGCGGCGGCGTCGACCACTCCCCCAGCGCCACTCCCACCACGGCCGTCGCCGCCAGCACCGCCAGTGGAGGTTCCGTTCGGTGCAGCGGCGGCAGCGGCTACCGCGACGGCACCTGAGGTGGTCTCCGCCACGCGGAAGCCCCCGGCAGCAGCAGCGGCGGCGGCGGCGCACAAGATGGGCTTCTGGGAGTGGAAGCAGCACGCCAACGGCAAAGACAGCGACCCCTCCTCGTGGCGCAAGTACAACCTCGCCGTTGCCAAGGTGTTCGAGGAGGCATACCAGGACCCGAAGATCACCAAGCTGAAGATCCCTGATGCCGTCATGTTCGACAAGCCGGGGGCCAAGGGCAGCACCTACGGCGTCTGCTTCGCCGAGAAGTCCTTGAATGACCAGATGATCCAGTACAACCTCGAGGACCCCGGCAAGTTCCGCGTGATTCGGCGAACCGGCGGCACACCGGTGGATCGCAAACACGCCAGGTCCGCTCGCGTCCTCCCGTCGCCAACGACGTCGGACGAGAGCGACAGTGAGGAGAGCGCGTCGTCCTTCAGCAGCAGCAGCAGCGACGACAGCGGCGAGCGGCGACCGAAGCGTCGCCGTCGTGCGTAGGAGGCAAAAACAGAGAAGACGTCGCGTTGTGTGTGCGCCTGGGCAACGCGAAGGTGTACCTCTGCACTTGGATTTCTGTCTTGTGCGTGTGTGTGTGTGTGTTCGCTTCTGGGCGCGACTCTCCCTCGTCTTGTGTTGCGGTTTTCCTCACGGGCTTTCCAGCTCCACGCGACTTGTGTGCACCGGACAATACGATAAGTATGTGTATGAGTCTACGACAAGGTGTTGCGAGCGAGCGAGGCACTGGAGTGGGGCGTTCAGCTTTGTCGGCATGCGCACACTTGACGAGCGCATCGAAGGGGGATTGCCGGGTACACCCTCGTCAGAGGCACACCACGAGCAAGGCTTGCACAGTAGAGAAAGAGTGAAGGCGGCCGGAATGGCTTCAGTCCACCGCCTCACTACTGCGCGTTGTCGATATCCGTGTCACTCGGCTTCCAACTTCCGCGTTTCTTGTTCGTCTCCGCATTGAGCGTGTCTTTTTTTTTGTTGTTATTGATGCTGGAACGGAGCTGGCAAAGACGGAAGTCACTGACACACACACACACACACACACAACCGCAACCCAGACCTCGAACTTCCCCCCCCCCTCTCCGCACGATCTACTCGAAGGGAGACACTCAACACGCGCTCGCAGCCACATACGCGCACATATACCCACATCCCAGTACTGTAGCGCTACCTCAGTGACACCACAGCGCGACAGGAAGACAAAAGGGGGCGAGCAATGGCGGCGCAGTTCCAGCTGACGGCGCGGCGTGTGAGTGCGCCGGCGGGCATGAGCGCGTGCCTTCTCGGCGAGTCGCCCACGTGGGATGAGGAGCACCAGGCGTTGTGGTGGATCGACATCCTCGGCGAGGTCCTGTACGTTGCCCAGCCCTCCCAAGGCGGCACCGTCTGCGATTTCGACCGCGTCGCCGTCCTCCCGCTGCCGGGCCACCGCCCCGGCTTTGTCGTACATGCCGGAACGCCAGCCAAGTGCAGCGCAGTGGCGCAGGACACGCCGTACCACGCGGTCTGGGGCTCGCAGACGGGACTCTACTACACCTCGTACGGGACGCAGCTGCCGTGGCGCACCTCGGGGCACTCGCAGCGGCTGCCGCAGCTGGAGGCGGACACCGCCGTCCCACACCACGCGCTCGCGCCTTTCCCGCTGTCCTGCTTCCCGCTGCAGGGCGGACGCGTGTACCGCTTCAACGACGGCAAAGTAGGTCCAGACGGCAGCCTCTGGTGTGGCGGCATGATGGAGCGGACGGGCGACTTCCCAAAGCGCGATGCGGGGTGCGGCGCCCTCCTGCAGTGGCGCGGCCACGAGACGGCGACGGGGTCGACGGCGGCCGCCCGCGGGGCGACGTTTCGCGTGGGCGTGCCGGCCGTGACAGTGTCGAACGGCATGGGCTGGTCGCCAGCGGGGGACGTGTTGTACCACGTCGACACCCCATCCGCCGTAATTCGCGCGTACCCGTACGACGCGGCGATGGGCGGCGGCATTCAGGGGGAGGCGGGCTCGGTCGGCTACGTGTTCTGGGCCTTGCCGCTCGAGCTGCAGCAGCGCGGTGCCACGCTGGACGGGCTGTGCGTGGATGCCTCCGGTGCGGTGTGGGTGGCGCTGGCGGGGATTGGCAAGGTGGTGCGCTTGCAGGCCCGCAAGGTCGGCGTCAGCGTCCAGGAGGCCGTGGCGATCACCGGCGTGGTGAAGCTGCCGGAGGTGACGCTGGGCACGAGCTGCTGCTTTGGCGGCGCCGATCTGTGCACCCTCTTCATCACCACGGCGCGCGGGACGTCGAAGGAGGCGGCGGAGAAGTGCAGGCAGGACGGCGCTGGCTGGATCTACGCGGCGAACATGCATGGCATCGCCAAGGGCATGCCCGCGTCTCGTCTGCGCCTGCCGCGCAACACGGCATCGCCTCCTGCGCCCGCACCGACCATGCAGCACCACCTGTAGCCTCTTCCAGCCCCTTTCCTGTTCCCCGCTTACTTTCTCGCCTCCGCCGCAACCTTCCACTGGTTCTCTACTGGTCGCCCCCCCCCCCCACTCCTCGTCGACGCGCGCCGCCTGTGCACGCCTGAGGCATTTACCAGTTTTCAGCTGTTATTGTGGTACGCCGACGCGGTTTGCGCACACGCACCCACCGTCTCGCACCACACCAAACAAGCAGACAGCTCGAAGCGGTACGCCGTCAACATGCGGCTCGAGCGTGGAGGCGCTCAAAAGCCCAAAAGCTGAAGAAACGAAAACGCGTATTTCTCGTGTGCGGCCGTCTTATGGTCGAACTACTTTTTTTCTTTTTCTACCGTGATCGGGCGTTGGCGCTGAGCTAGTGTCCTCCGCCTCTCTGTGCGTGGCCACAACTGATGCCCGATCAGCTCCATGAATTGCTCGTCAACAGAGAAGAAAAGAGAACCGAGAGATGTCAAGTGCACCTGGGGCAATCGCGCAACACCAGAAATCGAAAGGTCGAGACTGTTTTATAGCGACGCCACCTCCTCTTCGTGAGCAAGGCTACCTCTCGGTAGTGGCTGGCGGGAGACGTTTACACTGGTGTCTCCGGCCTCCTTGCGTTGTATGCAAAGGGAACGAGGAGGAACTGCTTCGCTCCATGTACGGGACGCCCACCACCGCCCGTGCACTCCCCTTTCATGGTCGCACCTCCCCACCGCATTTGCCCTCCGCTCTTCACTCTGTTTCGTACGTTCTGGCACACCACGTGCTACCACACCATGGCACACGCGGCACACACACACACACACATCTCCTTTCCCCCTCACGTGTCTGCCGCCGTCCTCCCTCCCATCCCCTCCCCTTCTCCGCACCTCTTTCTCTGCTGACCACTTGCAGTGGATCATCTTTGCCCTCAAAAACTGCCCTTTTCCTTTTTTTATCACTACGCACACACGCCCTGTACCAGTGTCCCGTCTCACGTCTCCTTCGCGCGTCTCTCTCTGTCTCTTCGCCTTGTTTAGCCCCCGTGTTTTACGCTTCCACTCTGCACCCCCTCCCCCCTCCCACCGCCCCCTCTTCACCGTCACCACTGCCGACGGCTTCCCGCCCTTTCCCCCCCTCCTCCTCCGTCTATCTCTCTCCGCTCACCGTCCCCACTCCGGCTCGCGCAGTCCTCGAACTTACGCGCTTGCACCGTGAGGGACTGAATTGCTCCGGCGGCCTCCCGCGCCTTGTTCGCATCTCTGGACGTTGCCACCACGTGCACCCACGCCAGCGTACGAGCGCCACCCAGCAGAGTCGCGGTAGCCAAGACGACGACGTGGTACACAGCAAGGCAATCATCCGCCCCACTTTCCTTCCTCACCATCACCATCACGCGCGAGGAGTGCTAGAGAAACAGAAGTCATCCGGGAGCGCACCACGATCACTCCAGAGTGTTTGCCTCTCTCTCGCGTTTCCCCCGCGCTCTTCTCTCTCTCTTTTTCTTTTTGTGTTTTCCGCTAGCACCTTGTCGTTGTGCTGTGCGGCTTTGTGTGCGGTCGGCACTCACGCTCGCTGCGTAAAAAAAACAAAAGCTGGCTCGTGTTCCGTCAAACCGAGACTCGTGTCTTCGTCGCGTGAACGGCGTGTGTGTTCGGTTAGCTTTCCCGCACCTCTTTGGCTGCCGAGCTCTTCTCATCATCTTCCGCTCTACTTTTCTGCGTGCGTCTTTTGTTTTGCTGTTGGTGTTTGCTTGCCGTTTTTCGCGTGGTCCACGTCCCCCCACCCCCTCCTCTCTCTCTGACCCCCGTTTCGTCAAGGCCACCGCACAACCTCCGCCCCCCCCCCCAATTCCTCCCGTCATACTGAATCGCGGGTGCAGCGACAGAGGAACAGTCAAACGCAGCTCGGCGGTCCATCAAAAAGCAGAAATACAACGGAAAGACAGCACTCAAACACACACATACACACACACACACACTGGTAAATCACATACGAGCTGTGGAAAAGAGAATTGGCAACAAAAAAAAGGTTGCGCAAACTCCTCAAGGAAAACGGACAAACGAAAAAGGCAGGCGAACACTCACAAGCACAGAGGAAACTGCGAAATTGAAGAGGCAAACACGACAGCGTCGGGTGTCTACAGCGAAAAACACCAAAAAGAAGCACAAAAAGAACGCGCATATAAGAGGCAAACGAAAGCAGCTGTACGTGACTGACGAAACCGAACATTTCCTGCCCCTCCGCCCCTCCCCCCTGCGGCTGCTCTGTTTTTTGTTCCTGCCGCGCGATCCGGTACTTTCCAACTGTCCTCACTGTTCCTTTTCTTCTTGTTGTGGTGGTGGTTGCTTTGCACGCCGTCTTGTGCGCCCCGTCGTCTACTCTCAAAGTGTTTGCCCCCTCTCCTCCCCCCCACCTCTTCCCCACTTCGCCCTCTTCCCCGCCCTCCGCCTTCATCGAGGCTCACTCCTGTGAAACTGCCGCAGCAACGCACCTCCTCTGGCTCTTCTTCTGTTCAGCTGCTCCCCCGTCTCCCTCGTTGCACGGCATACCGGAAAGAATAAGGCCGTGTTGTCATACACCCTCCATCCCATCCCCCCCCTTTCTGCCGTACTTCGCACCTCTTCCGATCTCCAACCACCTCTCCTTCTTTTTTTTTGGTGACTTCCTCTGTGGCGTTTCTGTGCTGTTTCTTTTTTTGTGTGTGTGCTTGTTGCCCCCCACCCCTCACCTCTCACCCCTTCGTGGTGCCCGGTCTCCGTCGCCTCCACGCCTCTGCCCTGTGCGCAACCTTGCCAACCCCACCTGCCTCCCTTTTTTGTTTGTTTCCGCGCGTTTCGCCCTCCCTTCCTTTTTTCTCCTTCAACTTCCCCCGTCTCATCTTTTTTTTTCTGTTTGCTCCGTTTTTGTTTTCACGAGGTCTGCCGCCGATCGCCATGGCGCTCTTCTACATTGTGGCCACGGTGCTCATCGCACTGGCCGGGTACTTCTACCTGCAGCTCAACAGCAAGGCCGGCGGCGGCGGCAGCAGCAGCACCCGTGTCAGCACCTCTGCAAATGGCAGGAAGGTGAGCCCGCCAGGGGGCACCAAGACCGCGACTGCTGCGGCCCCGGCTGGGGAGGATCGCAAGGAGGTGGTCGTCATCTTCGGCTCGCAGACAGGCACGGCGGAGATGTTTGCCAAGACGCTGACGCGCGAGGGCGCCAAGCTTGGCGTCCCGATCAAGGTGTGCGACGTCGAGAACTACGACACCTTCAACATGGAGTACGAGCGGCTGGTCATCCTCGTGTGCTCGACCTACGGCGAGGGCGAGCCGACGGACTCGATGAAGGACTTCCACGAGTGGATGATGGACGAGTGCCGCTCGCCCGACGAGGAGCTGGCCAACGTGAAGTACGCCGTCTTCGGCCTGGGCGACCGGCAGTATAAGTACTTCTGCGAGGAGGGCATCGTCATGGACCGCCGCTTCGAGGAGCTCGGGGCGCAGCGCATCTTCGGCCTCGGCTGCGGCGACTCCGGCTCCGGCCAGCTGGAGGAGCAGTTCGATGAGTGGTGCCGCGATCTCTGGCCCGCCGTTAGCCGCGCACTGAACATCACCCTAAAGCAGAACGCCGAGGAGCCGGTGGAGCCGGAGTGCCGCATCAAGTTCTGGGAGGAGGAGGAGGCGCCGCTGCCGTTCCCCAAGACCGCCTCCGTGCTCGAGCCCACCCAGCGTCTGCCCGTGTGGGTGCCGGTCGTGCGCAACGAGGAGCTGCTGCGCAAGTCGGAGGGCTACAGCACCCGGATGATTGAGTTCAGCATTGCCGACACCATCATCTCCTACCAGGCTGGTGATCACCTCGGCATCCTGCCCTGCAACACCCACGCGCTGGTGGAGGAGTACCTGCAGGTGCTCGGCATCTCAAGCGACGAGGCGGCGCGTGTGTTTTCGCTGCAGGACAAGAAGACGCTCAAGAACGTCTTCCCGGCGCGCGTCACGGCGCGCACGGCGCTGAAGTGGTACATCGACTTGGCCGGCCCGCCGAAGAAGTCGACGCTGCGGGCGTTTGCGCACTGCTGCACCGACGCGGCGCAGAAGGAGGAGCTGCTCCGCCTGCTCCGCGTGAACCAGGAGGCGCAGAAGGAGTTTGCAAAGCTGTGCGGCAAGCTGCGCACGGTGCTCGGCTTTCTGCGCAAGTTCGACTCGGCCAAGGTGCCGCTGGCCTTCTTCCTCGAGCTGATGCCGCGCATCACGCCGCGGTACTACTCCATCTCTTCCGACCTCCTCTCCACCCCCACCGTTGTCGGCACGACCGTCGGCATTGTGGACGGCGGCCTGTGCACGACGATGCTGGCGTCGATGAAGGTGGACGACAAGGTGCCGGTCTTTGTGCGCAAGTCCAACTTCCACCTCCCGATGCGGAACAAGGAGCGACCGATCATCATGATTGGCCCCGGCACTGGCGTCGCCCCCTTCATCGGGTTCATCGCGCGCCGCGGGGCGTGGAAGCAGAAGGGCGCCGCGTTGGGCAAGTCAATCCTCTTCTTTGGCTGCCGGCGCCATGCCGAGGACCACATCTTTGAGGACTACTGCACCGAGGCCCTGCACGACGGCGTGCTGTCTGTGCTGGACGTGGCCTACAGTCGCGACCAGGCGCACAAGGTGTACGTGCAGCACCGCCTGAAGGAACGGGCAGCCGAGGTGTGGGCCATGCTGGCGGACGGCGCCAACGTGTACGTGTGTGGTGATGCGAAGCGGATGGCCAAGGACGTGGAGGCGGAGCTGAAGCGCATTGCCGAGGTGGAGGGCAAGATGTCCTCCGAGCAGGCCAACGAGTTCATCCGCAAGCTCGAGTCAGAGGAGCGGTACCTCAAGGATGTCTGGTCGTCTGCCCTGTGAAAGAGAAAGGAAGAAGGAAAAAAACAGAGTGTTGACGGGGGAGGGAGAGGGGGGAGCTGCCTGCGGCTGCGGCACGCCCTTCCGCCGATCAACAACAACAAAAGAAGAAAGTCAAAGCTCCGCGCATTGTTCCTCTTTTCTTTTCCCCTTTTACCTGTTTTTTTTTTCGTGGCTTGTCTGTTTGCGGTTCGCGAATCAAGGTGTCGAGGAGAGCGATGCTGACGAGGGTGATGGTGATGCTGGTGAAGTGGAGAAGGCACCCCGTTCGCTGTCGGTGTGTTGGGGTATGCGGTGTGCTGCAGACGCAGACCAAGCTGCCGGAGGAGGCACAACGCGGAAGTGTTCCCTCACCGGTGGGATGGGGGAGAGGGAAAAAACAAAAGCAAACCTGGGCGACTGTTTGTGTGGTATGTGAAGTGCTCTGTGTGTGTGTGTGTGGAGAGGATTGTTGAGTGGAGAAGGCCTTGCGATCAGCTTTCATGTGTGAGCTGAACCTGCGACCAAGACACGGGTGTGGTGCTAGAGGGAACCCACACAAGAAAACACGAACGCGGACGCTGAGGCGGTTCCTGTGCGTGGTGCGCTGCTGCGTGGCATTTAGAAAAAAAAAACCTGTCTGTTGCAATAAAGAGCGAGAGAGGTGACCGATACAAGTCTTCCCCTATCTCTCTCTCTATCTCTCATGCTTCAAGCGCACCAGCAAGGGGGCACCGTTCTTCACTTCTTCCTTCCATTTGGTTTTCTGGAACTGTTGTCCGCCTCGTCGCTGATGTGGTCTGCCCCACTCCCCTCCCCCACTACTTCCCCCGGTGTGTGGGCTCGTTGTGCGGTTCTCGCACCCGGCGCCACGGCGCCCGTTCCTTCCGCCGCTGCGCCCTCACATCGCCTTGGGGGGTGCTCTCGCGCACCAGCCACAAGCTTCCTCGCCCCGCTCCTCTCCTCTCGACTTCACACTCCTCCCTCCCTCTCGACTGCCTCTCCCTCTAGGCGTGCGTTTGTGTGTGTGGTTGTCTGTTCTTGTGAGCTGGTCTCGCGTCTAGATGTGTCTGACGACGTCCCTAAGTCGATAATGTAGCCCGCCCTCTCCACGTCCAGCCGGCAACTCTCAGATCTGGTTTTCAAAGGGAAGTCGCGCGTGAAAGTGAGCGGCGGTAACGTCAGTCTGACGTGTTCCACTAGGACCCCTGCCCATGCTTCAGCGTAGAGGAAGGCACTGGGCATCAAGTGATGCCCAGCCAGCACGACTCCAGCAGCGGATGGTGTTTTAGGGCGTCATGACTTCTGCAGTCGTCATACGAAGATGGTTACGCACAGTACCAAAGAGGGCAGAGCTCAACACAGGCGCCACTGTCAGAGGGTGCCCTGCAGCTTCTCGGGTGCGTGTGTCGCCAACCGCGCGATCAACCGCGCAGCTACCATTGCTCCACACACACTCCACCTTTTCGCGTGTCTTTTGTTGTTGTTTTCCGTCACACACACACACACACACACACACACTTTGCTTACACGACCGCGCGCACAATCCGGAGGAGCGCTACAGTGCAGCTGGCGTAGGATTTGTGTTGTTCTCTTGTCTGTTTGTGGAACTGCTCGGCGCCCCTCGCGGTCCCCTCGCGTCGTCCACTGCGGCTCTGGCGAGGCTACAACGAAGTCTCGCGCTTCGCCTTCTCCTACACGAGAAGGGCCTCTCGCACCTTCCCCCTCCCCGCAACTCCACTTTCATTGTAGCCATGTCGTTCACATTGATGGCCTGCACCGACATTCGGGCGCAGAAGGTCAACATCGAGCTGCCCTTTGAGCAGCCACCGGCGTCGGTCGAAGTGCTGCGCGATGTCCTCGAGCGCATCTTCCGGCAGGAGGAGGAGGCCATCAAGTACGCGATGGGCTACACCGACGCGCGGCCGTGTGAGCCCTTCACCATCAACCGCCTGCAGCGCTACAACGACGACGCCCAAAGCTGGGCCGACGTCACAACCGTCGCGATGCTGCAAACATACGACCAGCTCTACGTGTTCCGCAAGAACAGCACCAAGGCGGATATCTCCACCCAGCGCGAGCTGCCCCCGCCGCGCACGTCCGACTACTTTCACGATGCCGCCCACGCTCTCGCTGGCGCCGCCTCGTTCCACACCCCGCACGCCGCCTCACGGGGGCGCGGCAGCGTCTCGCCCCATCCGCCCCCGCGATCCAGCATGGGTGCCGGCGGTGCGGGGGGCAGCCCGTACGCCGTGAGCCCAGCTCACTCGCCCGCGTCGGCCGCCGCGGGGCCCGTGCGACACGTGTCGGAGCGCTACGTGGACGAGGACCCGTATCCGGCCTCTACCGCGCTGCCGGTGAACGGCACCGCCCCTGGCGCCACGCCACCGCCGTCGTCGTCCTCCTTCTACTACAAGGAGCGCACCACGCCGGAGCGGGTGGAGTACCTCTTCCGCCTCGGCAGCCAGGCCAGCGCTGGCGGCGTGCTGACAGAGAAGAGCTTCGAGCACATCTTTCGGATGGCCGACGTCGCGTTCCCTGTTGAGGTCGTGCTGGACCTCTTTGCGCACTTCGCGGTGGGCCGTGGCGCTGGCTCGAGTGCCGGCGCCGTCATGGCGGAGGAGGGCTTCCAGGAGTTCGCCACGTACTTTCCGGTGCTGGTGAACATCACGTATCAGCGCATCACGAACCAGGATCGCGAGGAGGCGATTCGGGCCGCGCAGCGCGAAAACGGCAAGCAGCTGGAGCACGCACGCCGGCAGGTGCAGGAGCTGGAGGCGCGACTGGCGGCCGCGCGGCGGGAGGCGCAGCAGGCCGAGCAGCGCCAGACCCGCCTGCAGGAGGATCTGTACGATCTGAACATGCAGCGCGACCCGGACTACTGCCAGGAGGAGCAGAAGCTGCTCGACAAGGAGGTGAGCGTGTTCAAGTACCGCGAGCGCCTCTCCCGCGAGGAGCGCGACTACGAGCGCCTCGCAATCGAGCGTCGCAAGCGCGCGGCCGCCACGTCGGCGCGGGCTCGCTCGTCCTCTCCGCAGGGGGCGTATGACCCCAACCGATACGGGCCCCGCGACTAGCCTGCCACAACGCGACTGTGCGTCGCTGAAGTAGATCTAATTGTTCTTGCTGGTGGGTTGCACACCGTCTGTGTGTGTGTGTCTGGTGTGTGTTTGGTGCTTAGACTCGTACCTGTACTATGACGCTGCCCGATCGTCTCCCTCATCGACTCGCCGCCTTTGCCTGAGCTTCTTTTTTTTTTTTCCTCTTGTTATTGTTATCCCCTCATCGTCTATGTTGTGGCTGCGTGGGTCAAGTCTTGTCATGCGAACACCGCAGGGCCGTGCACGTGCTGTGCGTGCGGGAAGGTGATCACTCATTCTCCGTCGTGTCGCGTGCAGCGGAGACGCTATGCCCGTGCATGCGGTGTCAGGCGCTGGAGGAAACCCCTATTCATTCACGCAATGGTGTTTTGGGAGTGCCGGGCCATGGTCTGTGGGTCTATGGGTCTGTGTGTGTGTGTGTTTGTGTTTCTGTGTTCCACTCCGCGATGCGACCGACCCCGTCCTCTTTTTTTTTTTTTTTTTCGCACTTCCAAGGGCACGTCATGGCTGCCCTTCTAGACGCCGCATGTACCTCACTCCACGGAGTCAACACCGCAAGAACATCAACAACACACGATCGATAGCTCCGCAGTATCGATGAGTGGGTCAGGGCTTTCGGTTAGCGGAGGAAATGCAAGTGTATGGGGGCTACTGCGGAGTCTGCATGAAAACCAAGAAAAAGGGAAGATTCGTCAAACCTCGCTGCGCACGCTCGGTGCCTCTGTTGTAGAAAGCAGGGTGCTGTACAGGCTGTAGCGCTGAGTGTTGGGTCGCCCGCAAACCGCTCCTTGCGCGTCACGGTCTTGCACTGCAGGGCAGCGCACACCTGGTCTTGTGCCTGCACCCACAGCCTGCCACCTTGCTCGGGGTCTTCGTCCGCGCTGTTGCATGAGGCGATCAGCGAACAAACAAACAAAAAAAAACACCATGAACGCAGTGACAGCTTCTTTTCCCACTTGTGCTCTTCTCCGTCGACTTGTGTCTTCGCCGTGACCACGACTCTCATACCTCAACACACACACACACACACACACACACTTCCATCAACACTTCTGCTGGCCGAGCCATCCCCGCCCTCCCCCCTCTTGTCACCTCCCGCTTCACTCTTTGCAGGCTAGCGACAGTGTCCTGATCGCAGCCGGAGCCCCCTCCCCGCCACCTCACGTGTGTTGTGCAAGCAGTTGCGTTTCACCCCTCCTCCCGCCCACCTTCCTTTCGCGTCATTCTCGTGTTCTAGATTTGGTATGGTTTTTTGTTTGTCTTTTCGGCTGTTCCCTTTTTGCCTTTTCTTGCCGACGCATACACGTCCCTCCTGCGACGCCAGACCCTCTCCCCCCCCCCCCCCCCGTGGTCCCTGCGCGTGAACGCTTTCATCCCCCCGCCCTCTCCCTTTTCTCGCCTGTGTCTTCGTCGTTGGTGTTGCGTGTTCTCGCCGCCTGTAAACTTCACCACAGCATCTCTCTCGAACCCACCGAGACGGCTCCTTCTTTCCTTCCGAGTTCCCTCACTTGTGTGCGTTCGTCCGCCACCGCCGTCGCTGCAACCCCGACAGCGTATCTCCGTGTGCTTTCCGGTCTCAGCGTTGGCTTTGCCTTTTTCTCTCCTCTTCGTCCTAGTGTGCTCCTGCGTCCGCGCGTGGGTGCGTGCCTGGCCATCCCCACTCTCCTCCCGCCACCCGGCTCCGTCTCGTCTATTTTCGGCTCGCCACTCTCCTCTCCCACCTCAGCAAAGCCAAATAACAGAGAAGAACACGGCGTTGCGGAGTGGCCCCGTACGACCTCGCCAGGACTCCTCGTTCCCATCCTTGCTGCTGTTCTGTTCTCTTCTTTGTGTTCTTGTTCTGCTCGCCTTTTTTTTGTTTTTCCTCTCTCTCGTATGTGTGTGTGTGCGTTGAGTCCGTAATACGCCGTCGCTTATTCCTTTGTGTCGTTCTGCCGGCCCCGGCCCAGTGACCCGTTCCGCTACCGCTGGTGCGGTTGCCGCAACTCAGATCTAGTGTTTTTCTTTTTGTTTTTTCTTTGCCCCTACCTCCCTCCCCCCGTTCTCTGTGCGCTCGCGCCTTGACTCTCTCTTCTATATTGCACTCTCTTCTCGGTTCTGTTTGCCCACCTCACCTCCTACGTCTCCCCCGTTCCTCCCAAGCACACATACACAAACACTTGTTAAAGGCGCACGTGTGCCGTTGCTTTTCTCTGTTTTTCGTCAAGAAGCTCTTCTTTTCCTACCTCTGCGTATTTCTCTTGCGCGTTCTACCCGGGTCACGCAAGCGTGGCGGTAGCGGTAAACTTGAGGTGCACCGTATCCTCGTTGTGAAGTGCGTGTGTGTGTGTGTGTGTGCGTGTTTGTGTTTGTGTTTGTGCGTGTGGCGTGCCGTATTCATATCTTCTGGTTGCACCCTGCCATCACCTCTGTGTCTCAGTCTGTGTACGAGCGTCGGTGTGCGTGCGTCTGCGTGTTTATGTGCGTGTCTCAACGTGAGCGAGTGTTCGAGTGTTTGCGCTAACGCGACTCGGAAAAAAAAAATAGAAAAAAGAAAGAAACATCAGCTGACTTCTTGTGTTTGCGAAAATTTCGCCTTCTCTCAGATCCGTCTTGTCTTCAGCTGATCGCGTGTGCCACCTTCAGCTTGTGCCCACTCCGTTGAAAGCACGCTAGAAGAGGGTCTATAACACGGACACACGAGAGCAAGAGGATAAGGAAGGAAGACCCCTGCGGCGTTGTATCATCGCCTTTGCGTTGGGTCGCGCCCACGTATCCTTCCGTGCCTTTTTGTATCTGCTTTGAGATTTTCTGCTCTTTCTTTTCCCCTCTCTCTGTGCTGCTCTCCTCCCTCCTCGACTTTGTGGGTGGGCCGCCTTGCAAGCCTGTACAGTCCGGCGTCTTGTGTGAGCTTCTCGCGCATTTCGGTGCACTTCTGATTGTGACTGCGTGTAGGTGTTTGTGCCTGTGTGTTTGTGCGCCAGGGTACGCTCGTGTGTGTGTGTGTGTGTGGGTCTGCTTCTACGTGCTTACCAGCGGCAAGGATTTCGTTTCGGTGCAGCTTGCCACCGTACGCTCTCGCTTGCAGAGTCTCGTCTCTCTCTCTCTCTCAACACGGCGCGCCTGTCCCTTTCTCAGTCTACCCCTCTTCCCCCTCCCCACCTCCCTCTTCTATTTCC
>JASAOO010003396.1:0-53564 GCA_030849075.1 Zelonia costaricensis | reverse complement strand
GCCGCAGACAGCGGAGGAGGCGAAGGAGCTGGTCGCGTCGATGCGGCAGCTGCCGGACAACCGCATCTGCTTCGACTGCCCGCAGAAGAACCCGAGCTGGTGCAGCGTGACGTACGGCATCTTCCTCTGCATGGACTGCTGCGGCCGCCACCGCGGCATGGGCGTGCACATCACCTTCATGAAGTCGGCGGAGCTTGACAGCTGGCGCCCGCTGGAGGCGCTCCGCGTCGCCCTTGGTGGGAACGGCAAGGCAAAGCAGTTCCTGAAGCAGCACGGCAACATGGACCCCAAGTCCTTCTATACCTCCCCAACCGCCGCGCTGTACAAGCGCATCATCGACAAGGCCGTCAACGACTTCACGCAGAGCGGGCAGCTGCCGCTCGTGATGCCGTTGCCGCAGTCGCCCGAGCCGGCGCCCGGCTCCCCGCAGTCCGCCAACGGGGCGTCGCCGACGAGCTTCGGCGCGGCGGCCGCGGCGGCGTCGTCGGTGTCGCCCTCGAGCGTGAGCCCCGACCCGACGAGTGCGAGCAGCCCGGTGACGACGGCGCCGATCGTTGCGATCTCGTCGCGCGCGACGGGGCTGGGCGCGGCGAAGAAGCTGGGCGGTGGTGGTGGCGTCGGAATGGGGGCCGCTGCCGGTACGGGCATGGGCCTCGGCAAGGGCAAGAAGAAGGGCTTCGGCGGCATCGCGCGGGTGGAGGGCGAGATTGCGGAGTCGACGCAGCCGGTGCCGGAGGAGCTGCTCTACGACCGCGAGGCGGAGCAGCGCAAGGCCGCCGAGGAGGAGATGGAGCGGCGCCGGCAGGCCGACCTCGCCGCCGCCGCCGCCCGGGCGGTGGACCCGAGCAACATGAAGGGTCGCAGCGCCGACGAGCCGCAGGCCCCGCCCACGCCCGAGCCGCCGCGGCAGACCGGCTTCATCGGCAAGGCTGCGGAGAACGTGACAGGCGACCTCTTCGACGAGTCGAACGCGCCGGCGTCGTCGGCGTCGCCGATCATGATGGAGGCCGGGCGCTTTGGCGGCGCCACCGGTGGCGTCGGCGCGGCGAGCGCGTCGCGGGCGGCGGTCGCGGCGAAGCCGGCGGCCACGGCATCGGTCGTGTCCCTCACGCCGGCCTCGACGGCGCCGCGCGCCGGCCCGGACTTCCGCGGCGTGGGCAATCAGGCCTACGTGCCGGAGATGACGTACGGCAACGGCGGCGGCGGTGGTGGTGGTGGTGCGGGCCTCTCGAGCGGCGCGTCCGATGCGCTGTGGCAGATGACGGAGGCGGCGCGCAACCTGCAGCAGAGCGCCGCGCAGGCGACCGGGGGGTGGGGCGAGGCAGTGAAGAACTTCTTGGACGACTTGTAGTGACCGCGAAGTGCGGGTGTTGCTCTGTGTTGGCGTGTGTGCGCGTCTTGACGTGCTTGTGTGTTGTGTCGATGCGTGTCGGCGCGCTTCTCCTGTGTGGATTGACTCTGTCCGTCATTGGCGGCCGCGCTTCCCTTTGGTGTATATGGTCATCGTCTCCCCCCCCCCCTCCCTCTTCCATCTCTCGTTTCTTCTGGGCTCTGGTGTCCTCACGCGTGATCGCGCGGGCGTTGATGTGCGTGTGTTTGTGTGTGTGTGTGTGTATGCGTGTGTGTGTCTCGCCTTCGTATCTACCCCCTCTAACACTTCGACCCCCTGCCCCCCTCCCCGACCTTCAGTGTNCGACCCCCTGCCCCCCTCCCCGACCTTCAGTGTACAGACGGGAGCGGTGTGCCCCCCCCCCCCACGTTGGCTGGCCACGTCGATACACGCAAGAAGCCCAAAAACAAAGTGACCACCCCGAGCCCGCCGGCCGGCCACCGCCGCCGCACACGAATGCCCCCCACCCCCAAACAATGCCCGAAACACCGGACCCAAACCCCCGCGCACCCTCACCCCCACCGCCATCATCACCGCCACCATCACCCGGGCCGCACTACCCCGGCACACGACGCGGCACGGCCGCTGGCCTCGGCGCCACGCAGGCCGTGCGGCGCGGCCCACCGGGTGCCCCCCGGCAGCCCCGGGCTGGGCCGGCCAACGAGGCCCGCGAAGGAGCCGGCGCGGGGCCTGGGCGCGCGCGCAAAGCGGACACGAACGAACCGACGGAGGGGGGGCGTTGGGGGGCGCGGAGGTGGCGGGGGGTGGGGGGCGGACCGGCGCACCGGCCGCTCGGGCGCGTTGCCCTCGCGGGCGCCCCTTCTTCGTTTTCCGGTGCATTGCTTCTGCCTTGTGGCTGCGCCGGTGTGGCGGGTATGTCTGTGTGTGTGTGTTCATGTGTGCTCGTGTGCGTCACTGGCGGCGGCGCGCGGCGGCCTTCTCGTCGTCGGTGCCGTCGCCCTGCGCGGCGTCGTGGAGGCGGGCCGCGAGGTCGAGGGTGGCGTGGGTCTCGGACAGCATGGCGGGTGCCTGGTGCGCGAAGACGGCCGTGGCGGTGGCACGCAGCCGCGGGCCGCCAGCGCGGTCGTGCGGACTCGCCGGCAGCACCACCTCTGTCACGCTGCACGGCCGCACGCACGCCAGCACAAGCGTCTTGCACGGCGCCCCGAGCGTCGACTGCAGCAGCTGCGTCGTCTTGCATGCGCGGAACGGCACGTACGGTGCGGCGCTGCGCCACTGCCGCCACCACTGCACCGCCGCGTCCGCCGCCACGTGCGTGTCCATCAACGTCAGCACGCGCCGGCGCAGCGTCACGGCCCCGTCGCCCTCTGCGCGGCTACGCGACCCGGCTGGCGCGAGCCGCGGCTGCAGGAACACCGGCGGGCCGCGCGCGAGGGTGATGCCGGGGCGCGTCGTGGCCGCACCCCAGTGCGCCACTAGAGTCGCCGTGCGCTGCCGCGCCGCCGGCTCTGGCGGTGTCTGCTGCTGCTGCTGACGCTGCTCTTGACGCCGCGGGTTGGCTCGCGCGAGGGCCGTCAGCACATCCGCTACGGCGCTGAGGCTCGCGTGGATGCCCTGCGCCTCCCTCAGCGCCTCGCCGGCGTGGCCGCCCAGCTCTACGCGCTCGCTGCCGGCGAAGTCGGCGAAGAGCAACTCCGCAATGCACGTTGGCGGCACCAGCGACGGTGCTGCCGCTGTCCCGATGTTGGCCTCCGCGTCGGCGCTGGAGGCGGCGAGCGCCGCACGCAGAAAGCCGTAGCCCTTCGGCTGCTCGAGCCCCTCCCCCGACGCAGGCGGCGCCGCTTCTCCCCGCTCCAGCGCGTGCACGGCCGCGGCGGCGGTGCAGGAGGCCTTGCCGGGCATCACAGGCCGCTGCACCTCGACGCGGAAGCGCACGTAGAGGTGGCTCCGACTCGACGTGGCGCTGCGCTGGACCGCGGCGGTGCGGCGGCGGTGCAGGCCGAGCTGCAGAACCCGCAGCGCCTCCGACGCGCTGCGCACGGCAACCTCGCTCGCCCGCACCCGCCACTGCGGCGGCGCGGCCTGCTGGAGTAGCTGCGACACCGTCGCTGGCGTGGACGCCGGCGCCAGCTCCAGCTGCAGCTCCGTGAGCTGCTCCGGGTTGCTGTTCTTCACATGCGGTCCGGGCAGCCAGCCGGGGTTCCAGCGCGGCCGCGCCGCCCACGCCGGCTTGCCGTCGTCGCTGCTGCCCTTCGCGCCAGCGGGTGGCGGGGTCGGCAGCAGGTCGTAAACGTGATCGTCGTACACCTCATACATGGACATGCGAAGCGACTCCACCACCGCCGTGTCAGCCGTCCCCACCGCGCCGCGAGGGGCGGCATCGCGCAGGTGCGCCGTCAGCCACGCCACTGCGCGCGGCAGCAGCCCGTCCTCCGTTGTGATGCCGGCCTGCGTCCGCCACTCACGCTCCTCGCAGGCGTCGCGGGCGTCGACGTGCCGCTGTCGCACCGCCGCCTCCGCGGCTGCGACGGACTGCATCACTGCCGCCTCCACCGCCGCGTCGGCCGGGTCAAGGCACCGCGTGATGCCCAGCGGCTCCTGCGGCCCCGCCCGCGTGATGCCAGTCGGCGGTGTCACGTCGTTGTCGCCGTTCACGCCGCCGCTGTCGCCCGCGCTGTCGTACGTGTCCAGGTCGCTGCTGCTGCTGCTGCTGCTGCGTGCGTCGAGACGCGCGCCTGTCGCGGGTGCGGGTGGTGATACGGCTGCCGTGCGGGGCTTGCCGGCTGGCGTGGTCGACGCCGACGCAGGCGGCAGCGCGATGGCGCGGGGGCCGAGGAGTGTGTGCGTCTTGCCGCTGCCCACTGCCCCAAAAGCGAGAACGGCGACATGCTGCCCGGTGCGGCACATGTGCGCCAGCAGCGGCTGCAGCTGCTCCTTGAAGAGCTGCTGTGGTAGTGGTGGCAGTGGTGGTGACGGAGGGGGCGCAGTCGCGGCCCCGCGGGTGGGCGACGGCGCGGCGGCAGCGTCGTACGCGGCCCACACCGTGTAGCGGCGGCGCACGTTCCGCGGCGGGTCGACCAGCTCCACCTCGCGCATCGACGCCGCAGCAGTCGCAGCCGGCACGACGCGCACTGCGTAGCCGCCGTCCATCTCCGCCACTGCGCCAGACGCGACAACGGACGCCGGCAGCCACGCGCGACGGCTCGGGGGCCGCAGCTGCGCCACAACCCGGAGACACCCGCGCCCCTCCTCGGCGGTGCAGCGGCGCACGTGCGCCTCCCAGCGCAGCCGCGCCACCGCCGTCTCCTGCAGCACGCGCTGCTGCCGCAGTGCCTGCAGCCGCGCTCGCTGCGTGTGATGTGCCGCAATGCTGGACAGGCAGTGCAGCGTGAGCCCGTCCCCCTCATCCTCGAGCTCGCGCAGCAGCGGCGTGGGCATGGCGTAGTGGGCGCGGGCGTGGGCGTGCAGGACACGCAGCCAGCGCGACAGCAGCGCATCGCGGTGCTCGCCAAGCCGCACGCGCACGTCGTCCGCCTCCGCGGTGGCCGCCGCCTCCTGCGCCGCTCGCAGCGTGCGCAGCCGGACGGCGGACTCCTGCGCTTTCAACGCCGCCAGCCGCGTCGTGAGCAGGGCCCGCTTCTCCTCCTCGAGCGCACGGCAGTGGTGCTGCAATCGCGTCAGCACGCGGCGCTGCTCCGCTGCGGCGGCGGCAGCGATGGCGCTGCGCTGCGCCGCGTACACCTCCTGCGACGTCAGCGGCAGCCGCTGTGCTTCGTGTGCCGCCGTGGTGACCGTCTGCTCTGCCGTCTGCAGCGCGGCGTGCTCGGCGCGAGGGAGCCGCGGCGTCGGTGAGGCGTGTGCGGGCGGCGACGGCATGTCCGGTGTCGCTCGTGGTGCCGCGGCGCCATCGCCCGGCCCGGTGGTGGAGTCCCCCGACGAGAGGGCGGTGGTGTCGGCGCTGTAGGACTCGGTGGGCGTGCGGTCACGCGTGCCCTCGTGCGCGTCGTCGCTGAAGCTGCCGTGGCGGCTCGAGGACGCAGGACGCAGTGGCTGCTCCTGCCGTGGGGGCGGCTGTGCGTCGTTGGCAGAGCGCACACTGGCGGTATGCTGGATGGGCGACACGGAGCGGTGCCCCGCACACGTGTTGCTCGTTCCCGTCGATGTGGTGTGTGCGCCGCCGCCACGACTGCTGCCGGTGGCGGTCGGCGAATGTGAAGCTGCGAAGGCGGCTTGGGGCTTCATCACTTCAAAGTCGTGTGGCGAGGTGGCGGTGGATGAAGCATCCTTGCCCGCAGGGCCGCGGCGCAGACCCTTGCTGGTGTGCGCTGTGCTGGTGGCGCTGGGGTGCACGTGTGCAGCGGCGTCGCTGCCGGGACTCGTGGGCAGGCGGCGGCTGACCGAGCGCGTGTCTGCTGCGCGACGCAGGGGCAGGCGGCGAGTGGGTGGCGATGCAGCAGCAGCAGCAGCAGCAGGAGAGCAAGGAGAGGCCAGTCTCTTAGTGGCGATTGCTGCTCTTGCGTTGGCAGTGGCCACGGTGTGCGGGGGGCTCGCCGACTTGTTGCGCTGCGGTGCCGCACGCCTCGGCCCCGTGCGCGTTGTGTCGTGAGGCGGAGAGCGGATTGACACCTCGCGCTCCGACGGTGCCACCGCAGAGCTCAGCGAGCGGCGCCCATGTGCGGTGCGGTGCACCTCAACTACGGCTCCATTGGGCACTGTGACGGTCCCGCTTTCACTCAACACGACGCCATCAATTGTGAGCTGCACGGAAGACGCTGATGCACTCCCCGCGGCAGGAGCGCGGCGCTGAAGCAGACCGCGAACGGTGCGCTGCAGCGCGCGGTGGGTCACTGTTGTCAGGGCGTGGCCCGGCGCCTGCAGCGTCACGGTCAAGTGAAAGCGGTCGCCGCTGCGGGTGTCGGCAACGGTGATGTCGCCGTGATCGACGGCGATGGCCTCCGGCTCCGGGGGGCTGTGGCGCGGGCTGGACGAGGACGGCGACCGCACCACGACGTGTGTGCGCTTGTGTCGCTCACGGCCACTCCGCGCCGTATTGCACGAGGCACTGCGCATCACGGGCCCCGTTTCCTGGACGAATGCAGGTGAAGTCTAACAGCGGATGTATGCGTGACGCAGGTGTCGCGTCTTGGCCAACTCGTTCGCGGGAACACGTGATGTATGGACTGAGGGGGGAGGGGGGGAAGAAGGAGAATGGCGGATCTACGAGAAACGAATAAGTCCAGGCGGAGCGAGGCGAGCGAGAGAGACGCGAGCGCGCGATGCAGTCGGGCAGCTGCAGCTGCGGCACGTTCCTGGCGTGGTGTAAGCGTGAGGAGGGTGGTGAGGGAGCGAGGAGGGGGGGATGTCGATCGCGTGCACGTCTACGCGCGTGCCTGGTAGCGACCGTGTGTGTCCTGTCTCTTCCCTGCATGTGGAGGAGCCGCAGGGAAGCGAGAAGTGGGGAGGGCGCGTAGGAGGGTGTGGCGGCGGAAGGGGGTGGAGGGTTGCGCAGGTGCGCGGGCATTATGCCGTACCGCGTGCCCCGCACCCTTGAGGAGATGCGTCGTGTACGTCTGCGCGTGTACGCGCCGCAGGGCGGGCACGCAAGGAGGGGAGTGTGGCCTGCGCCATTGCTGGCAAGCAGATGTGCGGAAAGGGTGGGGGTGGGGGTGGCACGACGCACATGGCGCAGGGCCTGTGGCGCGCTCCGTATCTTCCGGGGCTTGCAGACCCCATGAGCGCACTCGGTCGTGTGTCCGGAAGGGGGGAAGGGTCACCGCGCGCCTCCTCCCAAACCCACACACACACAAACACACACACACAGCGGCAAATCACGTGCGGGCGCAAGCAGATACGAGCGGGCGTGCGTGTGCATGTGTGCATGTGTGCATGTGTGTGAGTGCGAAGGCGGCGGGTTCGCGCGAGCACGCCCCCTACCGCCCACACGCCGACAGCGTGCGACACGTGTTGCGTCCCGTCTCGACTCTTGTTTCTTTCTTTTTTTCGGTTTCGGCGGGTACAAGAGGAAGGGCAAAGGGGGGAGGGGGGAACAGGGCAAGGCCCACATCAACCGACAGCGCACCACATCAGTCTTGTGGATGCAAAGGCAGGAAGGGAGGGGGGAGGAGCGACGACGCGACGACGGCGGTGGTGTTGACGACCGCGACGGCGGCGTCGGCGCGTGCGGGGAGCTACGGGCTGAGGAAGAACGGGGGGGATGCAGCCACCACGGCAGCAACGCCGGTGCGGCACCCACTCACACGCATGGGTTGGGCACTTCAAGGACGGACAAGAGTGAGAAACACATCGGCAAACACACACACACACACACAGAGCTGCTCTGCACTCAGTCGAGGCGCACGAGGTGGAGGGAGAGAGAGGAGGCGGAGGTTAACCGCGGGGTGTCTCCAGCCTCTCACGCTTGTGTGGTTTCATGAACCGTGAGCTGCGTGCACATCTGTTGTGGCGCCCGTGGGCGAGGCACGTGCACGTGCACTCCATTGAGTGTGTGTGTGTGTGTGTGTGTGGGTGGGTGGATGGGTGGGTGTGTGCGTCTGCGCCAACCTGCAGTTGCGTGCGCACGCCGCGTCACCTCCTCTTGGGTGCGGTGCGTGGCCTCGGCCAACCCTGTGTGTGTATCTATGGTGATAAAGGAAGAAGACGGAGGTGCGGGGGGAAAGGGGGGAGAGGAGGAGAACAGAGCCACACCAAAATCGAAGGTACGACGGCAGGATGGGGTTGTGGGTCAGGACCTGAAAGGGGGGAGGGGGGAGGGAGGTTTGGAAAGCAGCGGCCACCCACATCAACCTCACAACGCACAAACATCAAACAGAAAAGAAAGCCAAAAGCAACACGACGATCACCTGACGGCACCACGCGTGCGAGTACGGGATGTGCAGCGGGGGAGGGGGAGGGGGAGCTCGTGGAGACTTGAAGGGATGACGGGACGTGGCGCGTGGAAGCACGCAGCAGTGAGGGACAAGCGGGCTTGATGTGTGGATCTGGTGGGAAAGACGGCGAGCCGTGCTCCTGCCCCTCCCCCCTACCGACTCGCTGACGCTTCCCACCCTCCCTCTCGTGATGCACGCCGCCTCGCCCTTCGCTCTGCGTCACGCGCCACCTCCACCCCCGCGGGGCGCACACACGCGAGACGGCTAAAGGAAAAGAAGACGGGGGAGCACAGCTCGAGCCGTGTGCGACGCCAGCGAACTGGACGGGCCCGACGCGCATCACGTGGCGCACTATCGGGCGCTTCTCTGTGTGTCTGTGGGTTTTGCGTGTACATGTGCGTATAGAGAGAGAGGAAGTAGGTCTTGACTACGCCATCGCCAGTGTGCGTGCGTGCGTGTTCGCGTCTGTTCCTTCTGTACATCAGACGAGGGGGAGGGGGGGAGGGCGGCGGTCATGCTCCACGCCCCCTCCTCCGACGTCCCACCCCCTCCCTACTGCGCTCGCGGTGCCCGTCGACAGTGAAGGCGATCTGCGCCTCCTCCCACCCCGCGTGCGCACCCACATGGGAGCGTGGTGGAAGACGATGGGCGGAGAAGGAAGGGGAAGAGGCCGTCGAGGGTCTCGTCCGCCGTGCCACCGCAGCCTCCCCTCCCCCCACTTCTTCGCAGACACGCCCCCTTGGGTCGCGTGGGAGGCCACGGGTGAAGGGCCAGTAGAAGACGCGCGAGTGAGAGAGGTCAAACAACGTCAACAATGCTGGAGCCGCCACCGATGCACCCGGTGCAGCCCTCGCGCACACACCCAAACACACACATCAATACACAAACACACCCAAACACACACACACACATCAACACGCATACATACATACATACACCCCACAGATACAAAGCCGCTGTCGCTCTTGAAGGCGGGAGAGGAACTGGAGGGGGGGTGGCGAGGGGGGTGAAGCGGGGCGGAGGTGGATGCGAGGGCGCGGCCGCGTCAAAGCTGCTCCATCACGGACAGCACGCTGATGCGGTCCACGACACCCACGCGCACGGCAAACCACCCGCCCACAAGCGCGCACCAGCACACCTGCATGCGCGTCAAGGCACAAAGGAGGCCGTGGCTGAAAGACAGCGGCAAGATAAGAACGCAGAGCGGAGGTGGGGGGGGGGGGACGAGGTGATGAGGAACGGGGAAGCGGTGGTGAGGTGGGGAAAGACATGGGGAGTGGAGGGAGGCGGAGCAGGCGCAAAGGGGCGAGTCCCATGGTGCAGGGTGCGCGAGCACACACACACACAACCACACACAGACACACACACACACACACACACACGGCGGCAAACAGACAGACAGACAGACAGAGAAGAAGACAGACACGGCCAAAAGGAGCACACACACACACGCACAGATGTGCGCGCACACACCCTCTGCCCGCCTCGTGCGCCAGCAAAGCAGCGACAGCGGCGTGAAACGACTCGAAGGGCGCGCCCCACACACCCACACGCACAACAAGGAAGGGAAAGACGAGAGATAACGGCGAGACACAAACCCGCACACACAAGGGACGGAGGGGGGGGGGCACACTCGTGCAGCTCGCAGCGTCCAGCGAACCTCATCAACACAGACCCCAGCACCGGCAAGTCACACCCGCGTGAAAGTCAAGTCAAATGTACAGTAAAACGCTGCGAACGTAAGCCTTCTCCCTCTTCCACCCGTGACGTGATCACGAGATCGACGAACACGCTCGCCACGTCCACACAGCACGTGCGTCCACGCGGCGTGCACTGCACAGCGGCGGCCGGGGCCGGCCAATGCGCTGGAGTGGAGAGAGGGAGAGGAGAAGAAGCAAGAGTGGAGCGATGAAGGAACAGCATAACAAGATAACTAGAAGCGAACGTCGACTCAACTGTGTTTGCCGGAGAGGCAGACGCACACGCACCGTCGCGCGCATCGGACGGGGCGTGGCCGCCTTTCCTGTGAACACAAAGAGACGAAAAAAGAAAAGAGGGACAAGGGCACCACAACGCTGCATCTCAGAGCAGGCAGGAACAAGACTGCGCGGCACTCCCACCCTCCCTCCCTCACACACACACACACACACCCGCCCTCGCTCGCCATCCGTGCCAAGAAGCGCGGAGCGACGGTGCGTGAGAAGCGGGGCGCGGGAAGAGGGTGTGAGCGAGGGCGATGGCCGGACAAGCAACGCAACGGTAAAGACACCACTGGCGCACCCCGGACGTCGGAGGCCGAACTCCTCACACGCAACATGCCAAAGAAGAAGACAACCACACAAACACACGCGGCATCGACAACAACCGGCGCGTCTCGACACCTCTCGCCACGAGCCGTCACACGCGGAGCTGCGTCGCGCTCCCGATGGCGGCGTCGTCGACGCCGCCCGCCATGTCCGGCGTCTCCATCCGCGCCATCCAGATGCGGCAGTGGAAGCGGGAGAAGAGCGAGGGCAGCAGCGGGCGGAAGTCGACCCGGGTCGGGCTCTCGTAGTAGAAGGTGAGCTTGGCCCTGTTAAACTGGTAGACCGCGGCAACCACCTTCACAGGCAGCCCAAGCCGTGCAGCCGCCTCGCGGCACGGCTCCAGCGTCCCCTCCGCCTCCCGCACATCCGCGTACAGCCAGCGGTACTCCTCCTCCGCCGTCGCGGGCCGCAGCACCGGCGCGGGCCGGTCCTTGCGACTGAGCGGCGACGTGGCAGAGGCCAGAGTGGAGATGGTGGCGGCTGCGTCGGCGCCGGACAGCAGGTCGCACTGCACCACGCGGCCCATGTCGATGCCGCGGTCCTCCTCGAACAGCACGCACACCCCGCTCTTCAGCGGCGTGGCCGACATCGCGGTGACACGGCGGCTCATGTGCCCCTCCAGCATCACCGCGTAACGCGTCCCAGGCGACGTGAGAGACACGTGCATCTCGGCTGCCGCCGCAGCAACGGCGCTGCTCGGGTTCGCGGCGTTGGTCAGCATAGACCCGCCGCACACGGCTGCCGCGGCGCCGCTGTTGTTGTTGTGGCTGGTGTGTGCCGCCGCCCCAGCACCGGCACCAGCAGCCGACGGCGTGGGGCCTGTCACCATCGACTTGGGCGCGCGGCGCTGCGAGCGCGGCACGGGCATCGGCGCGGTGGTGTGCGTCGACGACGCGGGGGAGGAGAGGCGCGGCTGCGGCGCCGGCGGCGTCTCGAAGCCCCGGCCCCGCGCCGCGGGGTCGACGAAGGAGATGCGGCTCTGCTCGGCGTGCGCGGGGGCGGCGATGGCCTCGAGGCAGCTCGCCAGCGACCGCTGCGCCCCCTTCGTCGGAGCTCCCCGCACGACCCCCTTCTCCACCGCCGCGGTGCTCGTGTTGATGTCACCGGTGTGGTGCGCCGAGGTCGTCGCGTTGGGGGTGTGGATGATGGTCGTGATGATGCGGCTCGCCGCGCTCTTCGTGGCGCTCGGCCGCGCTGACGGAACCCGCTCCACGTCCGGCGTTGTGTGCGGCCGCGGGGTCGCGGTGCTCGCCGTGTCGACCCCACCGCGGCCGGTGGGCTTCTGCGGGGTGACGGCACTGCTGTTCAGACTGTTGCCAGGGTTGGCCGGCGCGCCTGTGACGTTGGGCCTGCCGGCGCTGCTCCCGTTGTTGGTCTGGATGTGCGCAATGAGCTGCATCATGGCGCGCTGCAGGTTTGCGTTGTGAGGCTGCGCCGCGCCGTTGCTGCTGACGCTGATGGACGTGCGCGTTGCGGCGACGGCGGCGGATGCCGACGCTGTCGACTCGGCGAGACCATCGCGGGACGGCGAGCGGCCGCGCGTGTGCGTCTCCGACGTGCGCGGCGCGTCGGCCGCGGCCGCCGCGATGAACGGCGACCCCTCCACCGCGAGGACCTTCGCCGGGGTTGGCGTGGGCGTGAAGATGTCGCTGCGGTGGCCGTCGCACAGGTCGTCGTCGTCGTTGTCGTAGCCGTCGGCGTGCGCGCCGTGCGGGCGGCTGCGACCGCGCGAGCCGGTGAGGCCCATCACCGACCCGGTGCGGCCCCAACCCTCCTCTGTGCGCTCCTCCGTGCTCGCCAAACAAGCGTGCAGCCGCTCCACCGTGGACGCGGTGCTGCCACAGCTCAGCCGCGTCGCCGTGCCCATGTGCGCCGCCATCGCCGCCGCACCCGGCGCGGTCTGGCCCGCACCGGCAACGTGCAGAGACCGCCGCTTCGGTGTCTCCTGCGGGTTGACCTCCACAGAGTGCGCGTCCGCGGCCGCCGTCACCACGGCGGGAAGAGACGACGGTGGACGCGGCGCTGGCACTGACATGCGCAACACAGGAGCGGCCACCTCGAGCTGCGACGTGGACTGCCTCATGATCTGCGCATCCTGGTTGGCCAGCGCGGCGGCGGTCGACGCGGCGATGCGGCGCTGCGTAGCCTGCGACGCCGTGGCGAGGGCGGAGGCGGGGCGGGACGGCGCGGCGTCGTGCGCGGGCACGCCTTCGTCCAGCTGCGCGCGCGGCTGCCGCAGCGGTGGCGGCCGCGGCGGCGGTGACGTCGTCGCCGTGCGCCGCGTGAGCCCGCCGGCGCTGCTCGCCTCCGCCTCCTCAGCGGATGCCGCCTCCGCCGCCGCGTCCTGCAGCAGCGCCAGCGGCGTCATGGACGTGGCGCCGGTGCTGACGTCGATGAACTGCGGGTGAAAGACGGGCACGGACGGGCCGTACACCGCGGCCAGCGCGCTCATGACGGGGGGGACAGCGGCAGTGGTGGCGGGGACCGACGTGCCCCGACTCGCCGCCTCCCGAGCGGGACGGCGTGGCGGTTGCGGGTGCGTCAGGCTCTGCGGTCGCGGTGTCGGCGCCGCGCTGGAGACGGCCGTGTCGGCGTGCTGCGGCTGCGGCTGCGGCTGCATCAGCGGCGTTGTGGCCGCCGGCGACGGTGCCGTGGCGGAGGAGGCGGCGGCGGCAGCGGCAGCAGCCGTGGCGCGGGCGTAGGCGCCGCGCAGCTGATGCGAGGACTGCGGAGCCGCCACCGCAGCCGCAGCCGACGCCGCGCTGCCGCGTGCGACAACCGCGGCGAAGGTCGGCCCGGTGGCGAGTGGGTCGGCGGCGTTGGTGGGCGTCGTCGCTGCGGGCAGCAGCGGCGACACAGTTGGCACCGCCGCGATGCGTGCCATCACGTGCGGCGACGCGGCGAAGGCGAGTGGGGAGGACGCGGAGCTGCCCCCTTTGACGCTCGCACCGGTGTACAGCAGCGGAGAGGTCGCGGTGGAGAAGGAGAGGAGGTGCAGCGAGGACGCCGCGTCCTCGTTGGGAGCGCCACCGCGCTCCTGCTGCTGCTGCTGCTGCTGTTGGAGGTACTGATATGGAATGAACGCCGGCGAGGAAACGTTGAGGCCGCGCGCGGATGCGTTGGACGGCTGCGCGGCCACTGCGCTTCCCGCCTCTGCCGCCGCGGACTTCGACGCCGGTGTGTGCTTTGCAGTCGCCGTCGCTGCCGCTGTCGACTTCTCCGCCGCAGGGGCGGGGGCAGGCGCCGCGGGAGCCGCCGCGGGGGTGGCCTCCTTGCCGTGCCGCCGGCGGGTGCTGGGCCGCGCCTCGGCGCTCGCGGTGTTGTGTGACTTGGAGTGCGTCGACGGCTTCGTCGATGTCGCCGTCGCCGTCGCCGCCGCCGTGGCCGCCGCCGTGGCCGTCGACGCGGCTTCTGTTCGCGGTTTGGCGTGACGCGCTGCGGCGCTGTCCCGGCGCGGGCTCGTGCGGGAGTGCTCGCCACGCGACCCGCTGCCGCCGTTGCCGCCGCGGCGGGCGTTGCCGTGACGACCGGGCGACCCACGCGAGTTTGTGCCACTGCCACCGCCACCACCGCCGCCAGCGCCGGCACTGCCGCTGGTGTTGCTGCTGTTCTGACGAGACGACATGGTGCAGTCGCGCGCGTGTCACGGACGCGCTGATGCTTGTGCACACTTGTGATGGTGATGGTGCGTGCGTGTGTATGTGTTGAAAGTTGACGCCGTACGCCTCGCTCTCTGCACACACACGCGCACACCGGCCCCGTGTTAGGTGGCGGGGAACGGAGACGACGCTGCCAGCAGGTGTGGTTGCGCGCACACTTGGTCACACTCGCCCACCTCGCTCAGCGCTCTCTTTCCCCGTCCGTGTCTGTCTTCCTTCTTGTGTTGGAAGTGTGCAGGGTTGTGCGTAGATCTATGTGAGCCTCCCGTGGACGTGACGTCAACACGTTCGCACGTGTGTGTGTGTGTGTGTGTGTGTGTGTACCCGGGGAAAGCCGGGTGGAGCACGAGGAGCGTGTACGCGCGATCTATGATTCCCACCGTGAGGGAACGAACGCGAAGACGGCGACGGGGCGGTGGTTGGGGTAGGCAGAGCCCACGCGCGGTCTTGTGCGTATTTTGGTGAAGACGTGTCTGCGTGTGTCTGCGTGTATCTGCGTGTATGTATGTATGTGTGTGTTCGTGTGTGTGTGTGTGTGTGCGTGTATGCAGGTGTGTATGGGCGTGTGTATGGATCGAGGTAAACGAAGGCGTGCGTAACGAGCGAGACAAGTCCCGACCGAACGGCACGGGTGGTGGCGTGCGGGTCTGCGGGGGGGGGTGCGGAGGGGTGCGGCTGCGGTGCGGCTCCCACACCTTCTCACGTCCGTCCTTTCTGTCTGTGCTTGAGTGGGTTGCTTGTGTGTGTGTGTGTGTGTGTGTGTGTGTGTGGCAGGAGGAGGGGGAGGGGGGTGAAGCGGGGTGTGTGCGTGTGTGCGTCAGCGGCGGTGAGGTAAGCAGGAGAGGGAGGAGCCACGCGACGACGACGGCGACGGCGACGGAGTGGAGTGGAGTGGGGGTTGATATGCGAAGGAAGAAGGAGAAGAGAGAGAAAGGAAGACAATGGAAACAGTACTTGTCTGCGAGCGTGCGTGCAGTTGCGAGTCTCGTGCGTTCACGTCGGCGCCACTGTGGTGTAATTGTGAGTTGCGGTGGTGCGGTGGAGCAAGCCGGGTGGTCAGAGAGGCGTCCGTGTGTGTGTGTGTATGTGCACGCCGCGTCGAGGAGAGCAGAGGAGGATGCACGAGGAAGATGGAAAGCAATATGGCAGGTGGGGTATCCTGCGCAGTCGAACGCGTGTGTGCGCACACGAATGGGCTGGGCCAGCAATCGCGACTCCGCTCACTCATCACCGCGCGCACGAAGCAGCAGACGAGTGTACTTGCCTCTTCACATCCCGTCGGCCGCGTCGTGATCGAGTGCGCAAGCCTCATGCGCTGCAGAACACCGACGAACAGCGTGCAGGATGCCAGGCCGCGACGACGACGACAGAGACATGACATTGTGTCGCGACGCAGCCGCACATTCCCATACTTGCGCACACACACAAACCCGCGCACGCCACAGAGGCACGTGACACTGCCGCATGCGTGTATGCATGCACGCCTGCAGCCCACCCACCCACCACCAACACCTTCTCCCATGAGCGTGGCACCTGTGAAGCGTCGCTGCCGTCACGGCCGATGGCCGAGCCTGTTCTTACCTGTGTGCTCCCTTTCGTTTCGGCTTCAAGTTTGCGTCTTGTACTTGGGTGCACGCGTAGGCACTTACACGGAGGCTCTCTCACTCACTCTCTGTGACACGCCCCATTTACACGTTATCATCACGTCGCCTCGCACCGCACACCAACGCGGCCTCACACGACCACGGGAGCAACATCAACGCGCTTGAAGCACTGATGCGCAGTGGGCGAAAGGGGAGCGAGTCGGGGGAGGGGGACACGAGAAGGAGGAGGGAGGGGGGGGCACTCGCACAGTGCGCCATCACGGCGATGCACGACACGTGCGACGTAGACAAACACAAAACCCTTCCGCGTGCTCTGCCTGCCATCATCCTCGCATCTCGCACCCACGAACGACGCCTCACTCTTCGTTCTCCGTCGCCGGGTCGACACGCATCCGCTTTGTGGCCCGGCTGCTCGCGTCCGCGCTGTCCCTCCTCGTCACCGCAGCGCGGGTGTCGACAAACTCGTAGGGGCGGCTCAGCACCGCACGCACCTCCGCCGGCAGCGTGTCCTCCGTCACGGTCGCCTGCATCGCCGGCAGCGTCGCGAGCGGCGCGGTCGGCGGCGCGCCGCACAGCACCGTCAGGCGCTTCGCCGTGAGGGCGACCGTGGCGCTGAAGCGGGCCGTGACGTAGCCCTGCTTGGTGCGCAGCGGTGGCAGCTTGTCCACCATCCCCTTCTTCTGCAGCACCGTGATGCCGAGCTTGGCCTTGAGCGGGTTGGCGAGGCTCTTGAAGTGGAAGGGGAAGCAGAAGTGCGTGTCCGTGATCTCCTGCAGGGTCTCGTTAGCCTGCTTCACCCGCGCATCGGCGTCGAAGTCGGCCGGGGTGCGCCGGAACAGCGTGACGGGCTTCTCGGAGAGGGTGATGCGGAAGTTGTCGTTGTTGGTGAAGGCCACGTCGAGCGACCACACCTGGTGCTCGTCGACCTCGCAGTCCGCCACGTCCTGGTGCGGGTCGGTGCTCGTGACGCGGCGCGCGATGATGCAGTCGATGCCGTCCGGCACCCAGCGCTTGCTGCGGTTCGACAGGACGCCCTCAACCGCCTGCACACCGTAGTGCTGCCCCACTGCGGCGATCAGGTCCGTGACGTCCGCGTTGAGTGTGCCGGGGCGCAAGGCGTGCATCATCGCCAGCAGCGCCACGCGCGCCGCCTCCACGGCGTTACCAGCAGACGAGGCGCGGGTGGCCGCCGCCGCCGCGCTCGACGACGACGCCACCGCCGCCGCGTGCTCCTCGTTCTCCGCGTTCGTCTGCGCCGCCGACGCCGCGGGGGTGATGACCACCGTGCGCGCGGCGCTCACCGGGTAGCCGTCAAGGTGGCAGCCGACGTGCAGCTTCACGACGTCGCCGTCCTTCAGCGTCGCACCCTCCTCCGCGCGGTAGGGGCTGTCGTTGCACAGCGTCTCGTTCACTGACACGTTTGTCGGGTACGTCAGACCGCGCGCAAGCCGCTTGCCGTCCGCGCCCTTCGTCTTGGCGAAGAGCAGCTTCAGCCGCTTCGTCACCTCCTCGTCGCCTGTGTCGCACAGCGTCTTCGTGTTGGCGCCACGCACGCACGCGGCGGCGAGGAGGTCGAGCACGGCGTCCACGATGCGGCCGCATTCCTTATACTTGGTCATCGTCGTCGTGTTCATGACGGTCTCGTCCTCGTCCTCGCTCGCCTCCATCGCGTCGTCGAACCGCTGCTCGAGGTCGGCGAGGTTACGACGAAATGCGGCGGACGGCGCGCGGGCCGCCGCGGCGGTGGTGGCGCTGCGGCCCCGCCCCTCCACCGACTTGGACGTCTTCTTCGCGCTTGTCTGCACCTCCTCCTCCGCCTCGGCTGCTGTTGTTGCGACAACAGGGGCAGCGGCGCTCTTCGCGGCCGCAGCGGCGGCGGCGGCGGATGGGGCGCGGCGCTGACGTGCCACCTTCAGCATCTTGCGGGGTGCCTCCGTCGTTGCCGTGGACGGTGCCTCTTCGTTGGCCTTTGCAACCGCCACCTTGGCGGCCTCGTGTGCGTCCATGTTCTTCTTGAGGGCGTGCAGCGACATGGAGCGGGAGCGCTTCATGCGCAGCGTTGGGCGGCCGCTCTTGCTGCGGCTGGCACTGTACCCACGACCCATGGCTGCGTTCAAGTCTCTGCCGAGTATGTGTGCTTGTGTGTGTGTGTGTGTGTGTGTGAGTGTGTTGCCGTCACGCGGAGTGCAGGCCACAAAGCATGCGCCAGAGGAGCCCCCACAACCACGGGCGTGACACCGCGCGCGGGTGCAGAGGGTGGGGGAAGGGAGAGAGAGCAAACGCAAAGGACTGGATGCGTGAAGACGTCATGAGAGGAGCGCAGCATGGCGGCGGGGCGGCACTGGGAGTCGAGACGAACGTGAAGGACGCACAACGCATCCCCTTCTCCACCTCCGTCCACTCCCATCACCCCCCCCTCCGCACCGCAACAGTCTTTGAAGTAGCAGTGGAGCACGTGGCGGAGCGCGGCTCTGCGGTAGCAGTGGCAGCTCCAGCACCACCGCCACCTGGCGCGGAGGCGACCGCCTGCGCGCGCGGCTCACGCTCGCATGCGGCCCCTGTGTACACAACGCGTGCCCGCACGGACCCTCGACACGCTTTCAGCGTTGTCGGCTTGTTCACATCTCCATTCGGTGGCTGCATTCCTTGAGGCGAAAAGGGTTGACACTGAGGCCCTGCGAAAGGCGGGGAGAGGGGAGGGTGCAGCCGACTACAGCGGGGGGTAGGTGGTGTAAGGAGGGGGTGCACGCAGCACACACCCCGCCCGAGCACACACACACACACACACACACACACACACCGGACCGGCGACACTCGACGGCGCACGAAGAGGTGAGCGAGGCGAGTGACTCGAGCGAGAGACGCGCGTGCTCGCCGCACGACATCGGCAGCCCAGCCGACAGCAGCAGCTTCAAAGCCCAGCCCTTCCCCGTCACTCTTCGCCCACCTCTCCTCTTCTTCCCACACACACACACACACACAGGCCCGTTTGAGTTCTTCGTCTTCTCGCTCAGGGGAGGGGTGAAGCGCGAAGCAATTGAGGTGTCACGGCTCCCCCTCCCGCGCATGCACATACACACGCACACACACACACACAGCGGCATGTGCGCCGCGGCGAGAGTGTCGCCCAACACACCAGAAGCTGCTCAACCACCATCACGCACTGTACACGCGGCCCCCGTCCCCCGTCACGTCCGCCTCAGCCCTTCCAGTGTTTCGGGCTGCCGTTACTGCCCCGGGCCGGGGCGACGCTGCGTGCGGGCACGCCGCACTCGCCGCACACGGCGCGGCTGTTCGACCTCTTCGTCTTCGTACTCATCGTCATCCTCGTAAACCTCCTCGTACACGTCGTCAACAGGGCGGGTGGGGCGGCGGTTGCGGCGCTCCAGCTCTGCGAGCTCCCGCTTCAGCCGAGCGATGCGCTCCGCCTCCGTCTCCGCAGCCTGCTGCGGCGGAACGGGCGGGACTGTCTGTGGCGGCTGTGTCGGCGGCGGCTGTGTCTGTGGCGGCTGTGTCTGCGGCGGCTGTGTCTGTGGCGGCTGTGTCTGCGGCGGCTGTGTCTGCGGCGGCTGTGTCTGCGGCGGCTGTGTCTGCGGCGGCTGTGTCTGTGGCGGCTGTGTCGGCGGCGGCTGTGTCGGCGGCGGCTGTGTCGGCGGCGGCTGTGTCGGCGGCGGCTGTGTCGGCGGCGGCTGCGTCCGGCGGTTGTTCATCGCGTCGTTGTTATACACCCCCGCCTCCCCCTCCGGCACGACGGTCTGGCGGATGTCGTGCGTGTAGCTGGCCGTCTCGAGCGGCGAGACGTGCACAAACAGAATGTCGTGGATCTCTGACACGGCGCCCGTCTGCGCCGAGAAGGAGAGGTACACGCTCTGCTTCGGCATCGACAGCGCAGAGACGGCGAGGCACAGCGTCTCTGTCGCCTCGTTATTCACGGAGAGGTACACGTGAAGGTCGCCGTGGTCGAAGACCATGCGCATCGTCGCCATGTACGGCGCCACCACGCCGCGGTAGTCGAAGACGCAGCTGCCCGCCGTCTGCCCCATGAAGTCCGTGTCGGGATCGAAGCGCGTCTTGCGGCTGCCGTCGTTGTGGATGAGACTCACCATCGGGTTGTCGCGGCGGTTGTCGTTGTCGTACGAGTCGAAGAGAATACCGAAGCCGTGGAAGTTCGTGGGGCGGCCGAAGAGGGGGCCATCGAAGCCGGGCGGCTCGGCGATCCACAGGGCGAAGCCGTCTGCGCCCATGCCGCCCATAGGTCGGAATGCGCGGAAGCCAACGACCACCTCGAAGGCCTCCATGTCGAGCGGCTCGGTGTTCCAGAGGTGGCCCACCTGACTCTTCTGATCCCCTGTCAGACGCACGTAGTGGTCCGTGATGATGGAGGAGCCGGAGATGGTCCAGTGCGGGATCTCGCCGTCGCCGTAGTACTGCCGCAGCAGCGGCGGCGCGAAGGAGTGGTGGCCGATGGCCGACATCACGCCGCGCTTCTCCTGCGCCGGCGTCAGTTTCGCCACGCGGTCGACGGCGGCGGCGAGCAGGCCGCCGGCACCGATGGCCAGCACCACCACCGCGGCCACCGCCAGCGTCCACAGCGTGCGCCGGCCCCGCTGACGCAGCCTCGGCAGAGAGCAGCACGGCATCCCCCTTTTTCGTCTCGTGTGTGTGTGGGAGCTCGTGTTGGTGTTGATGTCGTCCCCCCCTCGCTGACGGTGACGTCAATGAAGTCACACCGGCGTCACGATGGCGAAGAAACGGAGTTACACAAGCACAAGTGCTTGTGTGCAACTGCCTGTGTGCAAGTGTGTGGATGTGTGTGTGGATGTGCGCTTTCTGCAACTGTTGCCGTCCCTCGTTCAGTGTTTTCTGTTTCGTTTTGATGTGTGTGTGTGTGTGTGTGTGTGTGTGTGTGTGTGTGTGTGAACGAGTGGAAACGAGACAGGGGCAGGATAAGGAGCTGTGGCTGTGCAACGCGACTGAGGCACTAGGCATCTTGCTCCTCCGTCCACCACCCGAGGAGCAGTGGGGATGGGGAAAGGACAGCGATGCTGATGCGCCGCCGTAGCTCTCCGGCAGGGGCGGTGAATGCACCGTACCTCTGCGTTCTTCAGCGCGTCGTGAGCGTGCTGCTGGGCCCCTCTACATCAACACGCAGACAGAGACAAGGGAGAGAGGGGGTGTGGGGAATGCGGAGACGCGCGTGGGCATCCTCTGCACTCGAAACGGCCAAGTGCGAACTTGGTCCCCTCAACACCCCTTGCCTCCCACCGCTTCTGCGCCCAGCTTCACGCGCATGTGTGTGTGTGTGCTGACTTTTTCGCGTCTTCACCCGCGTCGCCCCTTCGCTTCGTGTGGGTTTTGAGTTACGGTAGACTCAGCTTCGCAGTTTGTCCATGACTGATGCGCCATCGCCCACGAGTTCCCTTCCCCGTTCCACGCCGCGCACGTCGCCTCGCTTGCCTCCACCCTCCCTCTGCGTGCTGCTGCTGCACTGCCGCGTTGAGTCGGCATGGGAGGGTGGCGAGAGGGCGCGTCAGAGCCGATGAAGACGCAGCTTGAAGTTGGGGGAGGGGGGACATACGAACGCCTGCAGACATCAACACACGAAACTAGGGAGGACGGGCGAAGGAAAGGATGTGGCGTACATGCTGAAGAGGGGGAGGGGAGGGGGGGTAAGGTGCGCATGCTCGCGAACAAGGACCGAACCGTACAGCGGCGTGCGCCGTGAGGGACAAGAAGAGAAGTGGAGAAGACAGGCAACCTGAAACCAAGAAAGCGAGCAAGCAAGCCCAGCACCGTCGCCGCCGTCACCAGCACCACGTTTTGCGTACCGCCTACTCGGCTTCGGCTTCTCATCTCACACACCCGAGTGCGTGTGATGAGGGGGGGGTGCGGCAACAGGCGTGTGCGCGGCGATGGTGATGCGCGAGCGGCCCTCCCCGTAAAGCACTGGCGAGGGAAGGGAAGGGGACATAACGCGGCCATACCGGGAGGGAGGGACTGGAGAGGAGGAGACAGGGGGTGGGGGTGGGTGGGGGAAGCACAGAAAATAAGAAGTCGTTAAAGGGGAGAGTGAAGTACGGAGGCCCCCCCCACCCACCCCTCCCCTGCATAGTGTACATCGTGGGGTGCCCACACACCCTTTCGCTCCCCAACCCCTCCCCTCCGCCCCTCCCCCCCCCTCCCAGAAGCCACCATCACCGAACTCGTGGCAGAGACACAGTAACAAACACAAAACTCAAGCAGCGGCGCACTCCCAACACGTGTAAACACGGTAGCGTGCCAGTGTGCGCGCGCGTGTGTGTGTGTGTGTGTGTGTGTGTGTGTGCAGGCGGAAGGGCGGAGAGAAAGACACTTGCCCCTATCCCTCCTCCCCCCCTTCAGCTGCCCTGCCGCTCCGCCGCGCGCTTCACGCGGTAGGCGGCGATCTGCTGCTGCAACGCGATGTCGACCTCGACGTCGTCATCGATCGCCTCACCGGTGATGGGGTCGACGTGGCCCACCTGGCTAATCACGTTCTGCAGCGCGTCGTACTCGAAGCGATGCCCGCTCTTGAGCACCACCGGCTCCCGCATCAGCTTCCCTGTGAGGTCGCACACGAAGGCGGCGGGATGGTTCGCGGCACGCTTTTTGCCCGACTTGGACGCCTTCGTGGGTGAGGCGGCAGCCGATGAAGCCGACGGCGAAGCCACGGACAACGGCGGCGTCAGCCGCTCCAGCCGGCGGTCCGGCAGCGCCCCGAGCAGCTCGGTCAGCGTCATGAGCAGCAAGAAGTTCTGCAGCATGGCCAGCTGCGTCTCCAGCGCGACAAGCTCGGCGACGCGGTCGGCCGTGTTCTGCAGCTTCGCCTCCTCCGCGGCGAAGCAGTCGTGCAGGAGTGCCAGTGCGGCGTTGGTGTTGCCCGCCTCGCAGTACGACGACTCCTCCTCGCGCACGCACAGGATGAACCACTCCGCGGCGGACAGCGCCATGGACGAGGTCGGCGCCCCTGCACCACCGCTGCCGCTGTTGTTGCCGCCGCCACCCCCCGCTCCTGCTGCATCACCACCGCTGCCGCTGCTGTAGGAGTTGGAGAGGGCGCAGCGGGTCTTGTCCGCCGCGATGGCGCGCAGCATCCCCTCGTAGGCGTTGGCGAGGTTGACCGGGCTTGTGATGGTGGTGGCGTTCATGTTGATGAGGCACTCGGCCGTCAGCACCATCACCTGCATGCCGGCGTACTGGCCCCGCAGCTGCGGCTCCATGCGCTGCACCTGCGCCGCGAGACATGCCATCGACGTGAGCAGCACTGGCGTGAAGCCCACCGTGGGTTTGTACACGGCGAAACGAAGCAGTCGTAGCAGACTGATGGCTGTGGACAGCAAGCTGTGCTTCACCGTTGCGGAGCCGAAGGGGCTGCTTGGCGCGGTTGCCGCCATCGCGGTCGCAGCGGCAAGGTCGGTCCCCCACACTTGCACAGCGGCAATGATCGCTGGCACCGCCGCCGTGCCAAGCCAGTCGTGGCAGCTCGCGTCGCCCAGCAGCCGACCCCGCAGCTCCCGGACCAGCTGCGCGTCGCGGCAGAAGTCCACCAAGTTGTCCAGCGCGCGGCAGAGCAGCGTGAAGGCGGCGAGCCAGTGCAGCAGCTCCGTCCGCTGCTCCTGCGTTGCCGTCGTGACGGTGTGCGCCACGTCTGGCCGGCCGAGGGCGCCGAGGGCGACCGACTCCGCGTAGCCGTTCGCCAGGGCCGGCGGGCTGCGGTTGTACGTCGACTCGTGCCACGAGAGGCGCAGGGAGGCGAGCAGCTCCTCCAGCACCCGGTGCGTGCGCACCGCCGCGATCAGCACCGCCACCTTCTCTTGGAAGCTCTCCACTGAGAAGGTCTGCAGCGAGCTCGCGCCTGTGGCGGTGGCGTTGGCGCCGCTGCTACTACCACTGCTCACCGCCCCGTGCTGCTCCTCCCCTGGAGTTGCCGCCGCTGCGTCGAAGTAAGTGGCTGGCAGCGTCAGCTCGTAGAAGGTCTGCAGCACCGCCTGCAGCAGTGGCCACTCGCACGTCTGGCGGTGCTGCACCACGACACGCAGGAGGAGCTGCGCCATCGCGGCCACGTCGCCGTCGCACGTGTGCTGCAGCAGCAGCCGGGACACCTTCGTGTCGTAGTCCGTGAAGCGGAATATCAGCACGGCCATCATCTCACGCGCGGCGAGGACGCCCTCGCCCGAGGCGGCGCCGGTGTGTGCCTCGTTGTTGGCCAGCATCTCGTCCACACTGCTGTTCGTGGTGTTGAGGGCCTGGCACAGCGGGCCGGTGCGAAAGGCCGGGATGGCAGGCTGCGACAGCGTGTACAGACATTCCAGACAGGCAAGTCGCAGCGCGTAGTTCTTGCCGGCGTTGTTCAGGATTGCCATGCAGCGCCGCAGCACCTCCTGCAGCGCCTTTGCCTGTGCTGGCTGCTGGATCAGCTCGGTGGCCACCGCGACATCGCTGACGGCGGAGACGACGTTGGCCACGGTGGTGAGCCCGATGGTGTCGAGGGGCAACTCGCAGAGCGACTGCACGGCGGGGTGCACGGCCATTTGTGGCGCGAAGTACGTCGCTTGTGTCTGCAAGGCAGAGGCGGGGAAAGAGGGGAGGGGGGAGGAGGTGGTGTCCGTGCGTGCTGTTGCTGTGCGAAAAGCACAGGACACGGACAGGCGAAGAGCACGGAGGTCCTCTATGGAATCAAATGCGGAGGAGGCGCGGCAACGACTCGCTGATGGGCGAAGAACCACACACACGCACGCACACAAGCACACCAGGGAAGGAGAGGGAGTAGTGCGTAGTGTTTTGATGGGATGCGAGTGGACGCACACGCACGCGCTGACGTCTTGCACAGGAACCGCTCCAACACGCACACAAGCAAGCGAGTGCTGGGGGGGGGGGGGCTCAAAGTTGAGGCGGGGCCGGAGAGGGATAAGCAAGGTGGAGCGAGGGAGGGGGGGAGGCGAGAGAGTTCCGGATGCGCGAGTTGGGCTCGATAAACGTTGGCGCTGTATTGATGGGCCTGTGTGCTTAAAGGCGTACGAGTGTGTGTGTGTGTGTGGGTGTGTGTGTGTGGGTGGGTGGGTGAGACCAGCACGGCGGTGGAGTCGGCGCAGCAGGAGCAGGCGCGTGAGCGTTGGTGGAGTTCGAGGTGAAAGGGCTGAGACTGGGGGCTGAACGCCGGAGCCGTAATCAGTGGCGGAGGGGGGTGGCGCTGATGCGCTGTATGACTTCTCGAGCGACAAAACGCGCGCACGTTGCGGTCGTCGTGGCTGGTGTGAACACCCCGAGGGGTTCTCGCGGCGCCCCTCCCCCACCCCCCCCCGGGATGCAGCATGTGCGTGCACACGTTGCTTGATCGAGCTCCGGTTCACACACACACAGGTGCCTCCGCTGCTCACCTGCCAGCGCGACTGGGGAAGCTAACGGGACCTTGACACGTACACACACACAAACGCACCAACGCATCGTGAGTCTGCAAGCGCCAAGAAGCGCCAACGTGGACGCTGATGCCGACGAGCGGGTGCGTCCCTTACCTCAGTCCCTCTCCCCGGAGGAGGTGGAGGGGGGAAAGAGAAGTTGCGAGGGATGAGGATGCAGTGAGTTCTGTGTCGGGTTGTGGTTCGTGAGGGAAGGAGGCTCGGCACAGGCCGGAGCAGGCGGCGGGAAGACGCCAAAGGAGCGACGCGCGAGGGGGAGGGGCGGGGCCCTCGGCAGACACGGTCGGCCACGCACGCCAACGCAAAGGAGTCTACTACAGGAACGCACACCGCAGCGTCTCCACACCGGCGCGAAGTCAACGACACACACGCACACACACGCGTGCACACAAATCTTCGTATGCACGCTGCAGAAATTTCAGCGGTAGTACACGGCACAGCCCGATGGCTCCTTGACGACCACAGCACCGGCATCGATGTGCCGGCCTGCGGGGAGACGCACACGGTGCACCGGGGAAGGAGGAATGGGGGGGGGGGGGGGGGGCGGCAGGAAGAACGGGGGCGCGTGCAGCGGTGCGCGCAGTCGGCCGTGNGATCTTCGCAGCCGGGGGCGGTGAGGGGCTCACGGCAGCGATCGGCGGCAGCGGATCCTGCGGCGGCTGCACCGCCGCAACCGGTGGCCGCGCGTCCCCGACGGGAGCCGAGGGCACCACGACCGCCGCTGCCTCGTCCCTCTTCGCGCGCGGCGGTTGTGATGCCGCGGCGGCGCTGGTGCCCTTCGCCACAACCGCGGGTGCAGTGCCCTTCGGTATGGTGGCTGCCGGCGCAGGTGCAGCATCAGCCGAGCCACCCGACGACGACACTGCCGCTGTCGTGGCGTGCGGCACCCCGTCGTGCAGGTGGTCCGCAACGTCGTCGTCGCCGAACACGTCGTCCACGTCGGCGACGCTGCGCAGGCGCATCCTGATGGCATCGCGCAGTGCCTCCCAGTACCCCGGTGGGTCGGTCGTCTCCTTGATTGCCATCCGTGTCGGTGTCGGCCAGAACCACAGCGGCAGCGGCAGCCCCTCCCCAACTGCGTCCGCCACGCGGCGCCAGCTGAAGGGCGACTCATCCGTCAGCGGACTCGCAGTCCGCGCGGCCGGGTCGTGGGCGCTGACCGGGCCGGCGTCACCGGCGCTCCCGCTCGGGTGCACGGCTGCGTCGCTGTCCATTAGGATCGGCTCGTACACGGCGCCGTTGTTGCTCGTCCGCTGCTCCGCGAGGCTGGCGCGCTGCTCCTGCTGCAGGTCGGTGAGAATGCCGATGCCGCGGCCCACGGCGTAGAGGTACTGCACCACGAAGCCGAAGCCGGCGACGGCGAAGCAGGCGCTGTAGACGAACACGAGGTAGTACATCGAGTTGGCGTCCCCGCTCGCCTTGAAGAAGAACGTGTATCCCCATGAGACGCAGTAGAGGTCCAGCACATCCGCCATAACGAGCGACAGGCACAGATACCAGAGGAAGAGCACGTAGTACTTGCTGTTCGCGTAGCCGATGCAGGTGCTGCAGCAGCTGGAGTGCATGTTCGAGCGGTACACGCACCGTCCGCACACGTCGCAGTGCCGCGTGTCGTTCATCTGGTAGAAGCGGCAGAAGCGGCACCAGTTCGCACCAGGCAGCAGGAAGCGCAACTCCTCCTGCTTGCGGCCCATGTCGGCACCGTCCATCGCCGTCAGAACGCGCTGCGCCACCGCGCTCACCGTCATCACGGGCAGCCCGCGCCGCAGCTTCCGCAGGTGGCGTAGGTGCATCGCCTCCGTCATGTAGGGCGGCAGCTCCGCCTGCGTCGGCGCGTCGTCCTCACCCGCGTCGTCCCCGCCATCGCGGTCGCCGTCCGCGCGGCGGCGGTGCGGCGGCCGCTGCATCTCGCGGCCGCCATCGCCGTCCGAGTGCTCCGACGCGCTCGTGGTGTCATCGATGTTGTGGTGGTAGCCGCGTAGCCGCGCCTCTGCCGCCGCCCGCTCGACCACCGCCTCCTCCGCCGCCGCACTGCTGCGCTCCGCCATCGCCGCAGCCGCGACCGCGTTGGCGAGCTGGTGACTGTCCGCCTCGTCCACGTCATACCAGTTCGTGCCGCGCACGGCAGCGCCGGCGCCGTTGGTGCCACCGCTGCCGCCCGTGGTGAGCGCCCCCGACTTGGCGTAGCCCGACGACGCTGGCGACGAGAGCGAGGCGGTGGTGTGCACAGCCACGCCGGCGGGCTGCGCACTTGCCACCGCGTGCTGGAGCTCCTCCCGAATGAAGGTGTCCATGCGGGCCGCGGAGAAGCGCGACGGCAGCTCGCCCGGCCCTGTCATGGTGACCATGACCAGCGAGCTGACGCTGAGGCCCACGAAGGCCATGAGGAAGAATAGGATGAGCAGCACTACCTGATCGAGCAGGGCGGAGCTGGCGTAGTAGAGGTGCACCGCCATGAAGAAGGCGAAGATGAACATGAGGACGGCACCAGAAAAGAGATGGGCGAGGTAGCGGCCCAGCCCCGGGTTGTTAGTCGCGGGCGCCGCCGACGCCGGCGCAGGAGACGTGGCGGGTGTCATGCCTCTGAGCTGCGTCGCCCGTGGAAGTGTGTGTATGTGTGTGGATTTGTGTGTTTAGGAGAGGGGGGTGGAAAGGCGGAAGGAGGGGAGAGAGAAGGGTGTGTCTACTAATATGGACCCTTTTCTGTGGCCTTCTGGCAGCCGCAACGAAGCGAAGCGCGAGAGAGAGTGAGGCACGCTGGCGATACCGCCGTGTGCGCGTATGTGTGTGTGCGTTGTGGGAGGAGAACGGGAACGCTCACACGCGAGTAGCGCGTGGGTGAAATGGAAAAGCAGACGAGATTGCTGGAGAGGGGGGAGAGGGGCAGCTCGTCGTTAACGGCTGTGTACAACGCGCGGTGAGTGGGGTTGCGTGTGTGTGTGTGTACATCGTGTTCCTGCCGGGTCACGGTGAAGCGCGGTGCCGAAGAGCTTCTTCGCGAGGCGGCACCACAACATCAAGATGGAGGCACAGGGAAACAGAAGAGGTGGACGAGCCACACGCGGCAAGCCGTGCGCGGCGTGACCCTATGATCGACGCGGCCACAACACCGCCCCACCTCGCCACCTCGGACACACATGTGTTCTCAACTTATCATCTCTTCGAGCTTCTCGTTGAACACTGGGTGCGTTGAGCTTAAGCGCTTACCTCGGGCACGCATGCGTGTTGTGTCGGTCGCAGGAGTGCAACGCTAGAGGGGGCGAGGACACGGGAGGACAGCCGGCACAGCGAGCCAGCCGCCACCATTACCACGACACCCTCTTGCTGCACGCGCAGACATCGCCGTTAGTCTGTTGGTGACGGAGTTTCTTGACGAGAAGGAAACGTCGGGACAGCGCACATGAGCTGGTCGGGAGGCCGAGCAGTGCGGCTCCAAGGCGCGTGTATTGAGGCCTTGTGACTGCCTATTGCTCACGAGGGGGAGATGCGGGCGACCCATTCGCGGCTACGTGCTCTTTGCCTGCTCGAGGAGGGCGCGGTGGGTCAGGCGCGCCTTGTGCAGCTCCGCCGCGACATCGCGCGCGCTCACGATGGCGTCGGCCTGCGCCACCCCCTGCTCGCTGCGCAGCAGCCCCACCACCGCCGCGGCCGGCCCGCCAGGCGCCAAGTCCGTCCGCTGCACCTCTGCTACCAGCGCAGCCCAAACATTGACGCTGTCCAGCGGGCTGGAGAAGTCCTCGTCGTAGAGCAGGTTCTCCTCCCAGTCGTCGTCGGCGTCGTGGGCTTCGGCCGGGCCGCGTGCCTTGCGCTGGCGTAGCGCCTGTGCCTGGTGCAGCATCCCCTGCAGACGGCTGTCCCCACTCAGTCCGTGACCGGCACCGCCGTCCCCGCCCCCGGCAGCATCGTCCTCCCCCTCCCAGTCTCCGTCGTCGAAGTCATCCTCGTATTCGTCTTCGTCGTCTCCGTGCAGCCAGTCATCATCGTCGTCGTCGCAGCTGTCGCTCGCGCTGTCCCACTCCTCCTCGTCATCCCCGTCCTCGCCGCCAGGGCCCGCACCGGCGGCAGCGGCGGCCGGGTCCGGTGCGCCAGACAGCTTCGCGATGCGCCGCTCATGCACGCGGAGCTCTGCCACGCATGTCGTTTCCGCGTGCTGCGCCACACGCCGCAGCACGCCGCACTGCACGATTGCCTCGAGGCTCGCCTGCAGCTCCGCGGCGGCGGCGGCGTCGGCGATCGCGTTGGCGGCAAGCGCGCGCACGCAGGCGACGACGGCGTACACGAACAGGTCCACGTCGTAGCCGCGCATCAGACCCAGCACCCGCTCCACCCCCTCGACGCCGATGCTCTCCGTGACGTAGTACTCGAAGAAGGCGCGGGTGGCTTGCAGCCCGTGCAGCACCGCCACCGTTGCCGGCGCGTTCGCGATGAGGCAGGAGAAGACGTTGTCGGCGAGCAGCACGCGGAACGTTGGGCTCAGCTGCGGCCGCGTTCCGGCGATGGTCAGCGCCTGCTGCGCCACGTACTGCACCACGTCCGCGTTCGTGGGAGAGGCGCCACACGCAGAAGCGGGAGAGGACGGAGACGACGTGGACGCGGCGACCCAGCTGTTCTGCACCACCGCGTCGAACACCTTCGGTACCGCCGCCACCTCGCTCTCGCGCAGGCACGTGCTCGCGAGCGCCGCCTCGCACATCACGAAGACGAGCTGCGCCGGCGTCTTCGCCGCCTCCTCGGGTGGCACCAACGCCGGCAGCGGCTCCTGTGCCAGGTCAGCGAGCGAGCGGTAGAGGAAGGCGCTGGGCTCGACCGACGCGAAGTTGTCGATGGGAGGCAGCAGCTGCTGGATGTAGTCGACTGCGCCGCCGCGAGCGATGAGCTGGTACAGGCACCACAGCACCTTCCACATGGGCGGCGCGATGGCCGGGCTGCGGCTGAGCAGCGTCGTGAGGAGGGACAGGGCGGGGTCCATGAAGCCGAAGGAGCTGCCGCCCTGATGGCCGAGAATGACAAACAGCATCGGCGCCACGCGGAGCTGGATGTGCACAAACATGTCCTGCTGCAGTGCCTCCAGCGTTGCCGACGATGACGGCCCAGCGGCGGACGCGCCCATCGGCGCCCCCGACGCGCGCGCCACCGCCGTTGCCGCCCCCTGCCGTGCCGCCACGGTCGCCGCGCTCTCCGGCAGCGCCTTCACCAGCGTCGTCAGCGTCTCGAGCAGCTCGTCCGCGGCCATGAGCACGTCCGCGAAGCCGTGGTCATCGAGGAGCAGGTCCGCGTCGTCGTCCCCGCCACCGCCACCGCCCCCGCCGCTGCTAGCGGGTGGATTGGCTGCCGGCGCCGGCGCCGCCGTCATGGACTCGAGGGCGTTGTACTTACTGGTCACCCGCTCCAGCACCACGGCGAAGTGGTTCACGAGCACCTCCGTCAGCTCCAGCGCCCACTGCGAGAGCGTGTCCTTGTAGAAGGATATGGTTCGCCGCAGCGTGCGCACCACCGCGTCGTTGTCCATCATCTGCATAACGTTGAAGTAGTGCTGGATGAGCTCGGCGATGCACGGGTTGATGACGTCGCGTGCGAACGGGTGGCAGACCAGGTGGGAGAAGCACACGCACGCCTGCACCCGCACCGGGGCCTCCGTATCGTTCAGCAGCCCCAGCACCCGCCGCAGGGCGCTCTGGTACGCCGGCGCGCTGCTCCACTGCAGCGACCGCGCGAAGGTGCTCAGCACCAGCACCGCCCGCGCACGCAGGAAGCCCAGCGGGTACTGCGCCACGGGCACGGTGAAGGTGGACAGCACAAACTCCAGCTTGTCATCGCCGAAGCGCATGGCAAGGAGGAGCTTCTTGAAGTGGTAGAAGCAGTAGAGGGCTGCGTCCACGCGCCGGGCCGCCTCCATGGCGGGGGTATACAAGTCCGCCTCTTCGCCCGTGGCGTGCGCGGCGGCCGCAACGTAGGCCTGCAGCTGGTTCAACAAGAAGTTCACGAGCGACGCGAAGAGGTCCTTGTCGTGAAACTTCTTTGTGCCGACGGCGAGCGACATGAGCAGGCTTGTGGAGACGACCTTGGCGCTGTAGATGTCGCCGGCCGGGTTCGACTGCTTGCGCACGTACTCCTCTGGGTTGTCGTACCAGAGCTCCTCGTCCTCTGCAGTGAAGGCGAGGCGGGGGAAGAGCAGCACCGTCATGAGGTCCTCGGCGGCGGGGTGCAGCACGGCGGTGTACGACGGCTTGTGGTCCACCGCAAGCGTGAGCACCTCCAGTGCGAGGATGTACGCCTTGGACGTCAGCGCGAGCGGCGGGCCGGCGTGCCAGCGCACGAGCTGCAGCGCGGCCTCGACGGTGGGCTGCAGGTACTGGTCGGCAAAGTGCTTCGCCACGGCCCGGCACCGGCGCTCGCAGCTCTTCGGGGACGCAAACTCCTGCGTGAGCTTTAAGGCGACGCTCATGCTCCACTTGAGCAGCATGAAGAGGGGTGACTTCTGGAAGTCCGCGAAGTGGTCGCCGCGCAGCTGGGTGGCGGTCATGCCTGTCTCGGCGGGGTGTCGCAGCGCGTGCTCGAGCCGCGCCTGGCACAGCGGCAACACCACCCTCTGAAGCGACTGCACCGGCGTCACGACGCAGGCCGCGTAGAGGCAGTCGAGTGCGGGCACCTCGCACAGGCAGGCGGGCCAGCGCTTTGTGAAGAGCGAGAAGACGCACTTCATGGTGAGCCGCATGCAATGGGAGAGCTCCTCCAGCTCGGGCGAGAAGCGCAACGGCGCGGTGAGGGCGGCGCCGGAGGTAGCGGCTGCCGGTCCATGACTCGCCAGCGCGTCGAGCTCGTGTTGCCACCGACTCGTCAGCAGCTCCACCAGCGACACGAGTGACGGAACGAGCTGACTGGCGAACGCGTCGGCCGTGTCGGCGTCCAGCTCGGGCGAAACTTCGTGAATCTTGCAGCACCCCCGCAGCACGCCAAGCACGCCCTTGAGCTGCAGCAGCATCATCTGAATCACGTCGCCGTCGATCTCTTGGCTCGTGGTCGTGTTGTGGTCGAAGAGGCCGCGCAAGGCGGTCATGCTCTGCCCGACGAGACCGGTGAGCTGCGGCAGCAGGTCTGGCCAGCGCTGCGGGTAGTCGATCCGCATCACCTCGATGGTGGCGGCGAGGAGCTGCCGGCGGACCGGCTCAGACACATGCGGCTGGCACTGCAGCGAGACGACGTGGTCCCGCACTCGCTGCTGCACCTCGGCGGGGCAGCGCGGGTTGCGGTGCCAGTCGCTGCGGCCCACCTCATTGCGAAAGCGAATGGCACTCGCCAGCAGTGCGCTCGACGTGGATGGCAGCCCCGTGTTGAACGCGTTGGCGCACACCGTCGGAGAGCGTGACGCCAACTCGAGCAGGTGCAGGATGAAGTGGGGGTCCTGCTCCGCCAGCTCCGCCAGCGCCTCCTCGGCGGACTGCCGCGTGGCCTTATCGGGGGACAAGGTAGCCGTGAAGACATGGAAGAGACGGTCAGGGATGCTGCGACTGCCACCCGCACCAGCGCCGCCGCCGCCGCCGCTGCTGCTGCCGACCTCCAAGTGGGCGCTGCCGCTCATGGTGATGTGGAAGTGAAGGTGGGAGTGTGAGGGGGGAGGGGGTGGGGAGGGGCACGGCGACCGATGCGCCGAGGACGCCCGCGTGTGGTGCGCCAACACGGTCGAGGACGTGAGAAGGGGGGGAGAAGGAAGGGCGAGGGAGAGAGAGGCGAGGGCCCGGCGAGTGTGAGCTGTGCCGCACGCACCACGTCAGAGATGGCAAGGGGGGGGGCAGAGGCAGCGGCAGCGGCAGCGGCAGAGGCAGCGGCAGCGGCAGGTGGAACGACACACACAGAGAGAGAGAGAGAGAGGGAGAAGGGGGAGTTGACGGGATGCAAGAAGGAGCGGCCGTCACATGCAACGCACGCAGACGCTCGCTTCGCGAGCTGGACAGCCGTTCGCTTGAGAAGCCACGCACTTCAAATCTTGCCTTACCCAGATGGCAAGGCGAGGCGAGTGCAAGCGGGGCGATGGTCGTTGCCGCTCTTCTTGAACTTTCAAGTCGGACACGGCGCAGGGCCGACGGGGAGGAGGGAGGGGCGGACACGCGAGCAGACAGTGCCAGGGCTCCGTCCCAACTCGTTCTAAGCGCCCGTCAGCAGTGGAGAGAGGAATAGCGATGCCTGTTTCCCTGCGTGTGTGTGTGAGTGAGAGCTCTGCACCTCAGCCCACCAAACATGCACGCTCGCACGCACAGACACAGACACACAAGCGCACGAAGCAAGGAGGAACATCAGCAGCAGCAGCAACAGCAACAGCCGGCTTGCTGTCTCCTGCCTTTTTTTCTTTCCTGTTCTACGGCGACCCGTTGGACCGGGACGCGTCGCCGTCGCCGAAGGAGACCGTGCCGTGTTCCTGTCGGCCCACGGCCCCCATCGTGGGCGGCGCACCACCGCCGCTGTTGCTGCCCTCGTTGCCGCCCATGCCGCTGTTGTTGTCGTTGTTCGCCCCGGCGTGGCCGACGCCGTTGTTCACCTGCTCCGACATGTCGTTGAGGCGTAGCACGTGCTTTGAGATGTCACGCAGGTAGTCGCCAATCGTGAAGAACTGCGACTCGAGCGCGTCGAAGTGGGCCGCCACATCCTCGAAGGCGCGGTCGGCGAAGCCGTCCTCGTTGCCCCACTCTCCCTGCCGGATGTGCGGCGCGGGCCCGGCCCCGCCGCCCCCGCCGTCGCCCACGGCCGCGAAAGGGCCGCCGCTGGGCGCGAAGCTCTCGCGGCCGTGGCGGGACTGCGGCCGACTCACACCGGGCGAGTACGCGGCGGTGCTGCCGTTCCCGTTCGGGGCAGCAGCAGCCGTAGCAGCAGCCGGCCCGCTGCGACCGCTGGCCATGGCGGAGGGGAAGGGGGAGTAGGCACGCTGGCTGGCGGAGCCGCGGTGCGCGGACGCGTCGAGACCGCCGCTGCTCCAGGGGCGGAAGCTGGCATCCCCGCTGACGCCGCTCGCCGCCATCGCCGCAGCGCCGGACCGCTGCGACTGCGGCGGCGGCTGCGCGCTGGCGTACATGTTCGTCGTCAAGGCATGCTCGTTGGTGGTGCTGGACTTGAGCAGCGCGCAGGTGCGGTAGAACACCTGCGTCTCGATCTCCGCGATGCGCTTCAGCTCGTGCACGAAGGCGTCCTGCGTGGAGGCGGAGCCGAAGGCGTTCATGCGGCCCGACGCGAACGCCTCCTCGATGTCGCGCAGCTCCGTCTCCACGTTGTTGAATTCAGACTGCATCGCTGCCGTGACCAGAAAGCGGGTCAGGTGTATGTGTGTATGGGTGTGTGGGTGAGCACGCAAGGTGCTGACACGAGCGCGACCCGCGTCCCTGGAAGTCGGAGGGGAAGAGCGGGGAATAGAGGAGCAATGGCTGGGTCGAAGGCAGCGAAGGAGAGCGGCAGCCGTCGTGTGTGCACCTGTGGGAACCGCGAGAGTGCGGAGTTGCTGGGTCGATGCGGAGGTCAGGATGTGGAGGGGGGAGGTAGAGAGAGGGGGCCACGAAACGCGAGGTGTGACCGCGACGCTCGTGGTGCCCATAATGGGGCAGACCAACGGCTGGCAGCGGGAGTTGGTTCGTCCTTTTCGAAAGACTCAGCACCACCGCGATAAGGGGCTGTGCGAGCGTGCATGCCGAGGGGTGCGAGCGAGGAGCGAGAAGGGGGAGGAGGGGTCACCGCTCCCACCCCTCGGCTCTCTCCCGTCACCTTCTCATCCACGTGCGTCTCTCACACCGTCGCAGGAGCCCACGGCACGGCGCGCAGAGACGTCTGCGATGGCGAGGGCGGAGGAGGGGGAACGGCAATGTCGTCCAGCACGCTTCACCTCAAAGGCAGTGAGTACTCCGGTTTTGCCTTTGTGTGTGGGGGTTGGGGGGGTGGCTGGCCTCCCTCTTGAGGCACCACGCACGGCACCCCCCCCTGTCGCGCCGCGGTGACACAGCTAGAAATCAAGTCAAGCATCGCGGAGGAGACCGCGGGCGGGCGGGCGGGGATCGCGACCGCGGCCGACGCGCTCTCGTATGAGTGTTGGGGTGCGTGTTTGAGGTCTACTCTACATCGCGCCGCGAGGACACAAGCACCATCTGGGGGGGGGGGAGCCGTAGGCAGGTCATGGCGCGCCTCTCCTTTCTACCGACCGCATGCGCACCTGCGCTCTCTAGTAGTAGTTCTCGATGTGCAGCCCGGGCACCTGCTGGCGCAGCATGAGACGCCCCACCATCGTCTCCTCCACGATGCCGTCGATGGTCTGCCGCAGCACCGTCACCCGCTCCTGCGCCTCTGCGAGCTTACGTGAGTCGCGCCCCGCGGCGTCGTCCTGGGCCCGCAGCTGCGCCTCGCACAGCGCGCGCTCCTGCAGCAGGGCCTGGATGCGGGCATTGATGTCGTCGACTTCCACCTGCAGCACGCCGCGCACGAGCGAGTGTTGCTCCGCTGTTGCGGCCAGGTCGCGACGCTCCTCCTCCGCAGCCGCCAGCTCTTCGCGGTACACCTTCACGCGTCGGCCCGTGCTGATCAAGCGGCGGGCCTGCTGCTCGGCGGCGTCGACTGCTGCCTCACTGCCGTCGGCGCCCGTGCCACAGCTCCGGGCGATGAGGCGGCGCACGTCAGGCGGCAGTGGACCCTCGACCACGGCATTGGCGGATATGGCGGCGGTGGCGGTGGTGGTGGCCGTCGACGAGGACGAGTGCGGTGGTAACAGCGGGGGCGGTGAGGAGCGGAGCGCCGCACCGGTGTCCAGCAGCGACGCACCTTGATGGGCAACGACACCGGAAGAGGGGGGCAAAGCACCGGTGGTGACCATCGCTGCTGGAGGCCAGACACCTGCGGCGGTGGGCGGGCCGCACTGCGCAGCGCTCTCCTGCTGTGTCTGCTGCTGCTGCTGCTGCTCCTCGCGCTGAAGGAGCGCGTTGTAGTTCACTGCTGGCACACCACGTCGGCCCTTGTGTACGTGCGCAGCCGGGGCTTGGGCTCGCGGTGAGCCGTGGTCGGTAGGGGCGGCAGCCGCTGCGCGCTGGTGCTGCACTGGCCCGCGCCCGTCCCGCGAGACGAGGAGGGACGCGTTGGAGGAGCGCGGCGTCGACGCGCTAGAAGGGGAGGGCGTGTGCGCGGAGGAGGAGAAGAAAGCTCTGTCAGCGAACTCGCCCGATGTCACCGGGTCTACAGCGCTGCTGCGTGAGCCGGCGCGGGCCTGACGCGGCACGCTCGACTGCGCTGGGCCTCTACCACCGCCGCCAACCACTGCGGCCGGCGTCGTTGCCACGCTTGTGGTGGTGGCTGTCGTTGCCGTGCTGGTCACGCTGTTCCACAGCAGCGGGTGAGACGGGTTTGCCAGGAGGGGGCGGGACTGGATCGGCGCTCCAAAGCATGGCATCGGCGATGAGAGCGAGGCCAGGGGTGGCGCCGCGTTGGCGTGCGTGGGCACCGCAGAGCGCAGCGGCGGGAAGGTGGGGCTGTGCGCGGCGTGGCGCGGCGCGCCTGCCGGTGCCTCCTTTCGGCGGTCAGGGTTGTTGTGGGAGCGAGGCGCGGCGGTGGTGCCGGTGGCGGTGGCGGTGGCGGCGGCGGCGATGGCGGCCCTGCCCGTGTACGCCATCTATCCCTCCCCGCGGCGAGGGGAGGGAATTGCAGAAGGAGCGCGTGCGTGCGACGTACGTGTCGCTACACACACACACACACACGCGCGCGCGCGGTTGGTGTACCCTAGGTGCTGAAGTGTGCCGCGCAGATGGTAAACTCTATGCTGTGGCGTGTGCACGCGTGGGTGTGTGGATGTTTTGTGTTGATGAAGGACGCGTCACACGTAACACGTCTGTGAGGAGCCGCACGAGGCATCCGCCGATGAACACGGAGCACACTCCATCGTTGGCGCAGACAGGCGTGGCGGAGACAGGAGAAGAAGGAAGAGGAAGAAGGGGAGAGTGGCAGAGCGAGGTGCAGCAGACTCTGCGAGAAGGGAGTGGGAGGCAAGAAGGCGCATGGGGCAGGCACTGCTTCGCACACCCCATTGCACAGTCACGTTCAGCAGCGCCATAGGTCGGTGAGTGCTCCACACGGCCGCCGGCGTTCCCCTCCCCCCCCCACCCCTACCTGCTGCGGAGTTCGATGGCATCACACAGCTTTACGTGCACATTTGAGAAGGAGGCGGAGGAGGCGGAGGCGAGGGGGGGCTGAGGGCCTCCCACAACAGACGCACCGCACGCTGTGAAGAACAGCGCGAGGGTGAAGGGGGGCGGGGGGGAGACCCAGAGAGGGGGCCGGTGGTCCACTGTGCCGGGGGGGATGAAGCTGCCGTGGTTTGGGGTGAGCAGACGACCTGGTCCATCCAGGGTCGCAGCGCGGTCGATAGCTGGGAGAGGGAGTGGGGGAGCTTGAGCACGGGTGTGCTGGGCGGAGAGAAGGGGGGACGGACGAGGGGTGGGAGGGGGCCGCCGCCGCCGCCCATCCGCAGGTCTCCTTCTTAAACGGTAAGACCGAAAGCACGCAGGATACACACGTCAGGGACACAGTGGGCCACGTGCAGGAGTGCGCGCGTGTGCGCCGCCACCACACACACACACAAACATGCGCAGTTCGCAGACGTCAGATCGATGCATCTGCGAGGCACTTTACCATCACCACGTGCGGCATGTGCAGCTCCATGAACACCCGCCCGTCCTTGGTCACGTAGCCGACCTTGGCGTAGAAGTTCTTGGCACCGAGCTGTGCGTAGACGAGGGACCAGCGCACGTGAAACGCGTCGCGGGCGATGTTCTCCGCCGCAATCATGAGCACGCGACCCACGTCGAAGCGGCGCACGCTCTTGACGACGCACACCCGCTCGATCTTCGCCACGACCTCGGCCAGCTTCCCCGCCTCCGACGCCTTCGACACGCGGCGGAGGCGCAGCGTGCCGACGGGGATGAGCAGCGCAGGGCGGTACTTGGGCTCGCGTAGATGCGTCGTGGCGGGGCCTGCCGTCGTCCCACTGTGGCCCGCAGTCTTCTCGCCCGACACGTCAACATTCTTCTGGCGCCGCTGGAAGCGCAGGCCGGAGCCCTCCATCCCAATGCTCTTGAGCAGCCGCGCCTGCACCGCCAGCTCGCGCATCTCCTCCATGAACTGCGTGTAGTTGAAGTAGGCGACGACGTGCATCGAGACGGCCTCGAAGTCGTCGCACTCCTCCTCCACCGCAAACGCCTGCTCCTCGCAGAAGACCTTGACACGCACGCGTACCGCGTCGGTGAAGACCGGCCCCACCTCGCCTACAACGGAGCGCAGCACCGTGTACTTGGCAAAGAGCTCCTTGGCATCGAGCTGGTGTGCAAGAAGCCGCTGCACCTCCTCCAGCTTCGCCCAAAGCGCCTCGGCCGCGACATCGCGCACTGCCGGGCAGGTCGCCGGCTCTGCGACGCCAGCCGCCGAACCGCCGCTGGACATGTGAGCACGGCACACCCTTCAATGTAGCAGAAAGCACAGGCCGCTCACGAAGTTGCAGCCTAGCGAGTCTGTGTGTTTGTGTTCGTGTGTGTGTGTGTGTGTGTGTGTGTGTGTGTGATCGGGAATTGGAAAACAGAACGTAGGGCGTACCCCCGACACGTGCCCGCAAAGCTGTGGTGCGTGTCATGCGAGAAGGGAGAGGAGGGGACGCGAACGTGCGTACCTCGGCGGGTGAGTGGCGGGTGGTGGGGGGGACGAAGAGGCGAGGATGCGAGGCGTCCCCACAGCTTTGACGCTCGCTTCGTGTTACTTGGCACACCCGCACACACACGCATCTCGTGGCGCACCGTGGGGGCGGTGCCGTCTGGGAGAGGAGAGAAGGGAGGGACACGGCACACACACACACGCACACGGTGCACAGTGCCCTTGCGTGCCCTCACCACTCTCCCCTTCAGCGCGGTCGATCCTTCATCGAGGCGGGGGGGGGGGCGGGGCAGGAGCGGAATAAGAACGGTCACGCGTGAGCACCGTCATCTCACGCCCACCTTTTCACTTGCTTCCTTTTCGATGTATCTTGAGAAGGAGAGGCTCCTCTCCTCGTATGGGACACGTGCGCCTCTCGGTGCCCTACACAGACATGCGCTCAAGCTCCCGCTTGATCCACGCGGTGAGGCGCTGGACCTGCGCCAGGTCGTCCACGTCCAGCTTTGCCTTGGCGTAGAGCTTCTCGGCACGACGGTGGGCCAGGTGCTGGAACAGGTTCTTCCACGTAAAACCGTCCTCGCCGCAGCGGTAGTAGTGGTACACCAGGCTGCAGAAGACGCCGGTGTAGGCGAGGAAGTACGTCGTCGGCTCCACCAGGTTCCAGTCGAACACGAAGAAGATCCAGTTGAAGTATACCACAAACTGCACGGTAAGAAAGGCGAAGGTGCCGTACTTGAGCAGCGGCAGGTAGACGCCGTAGGCGTGCTTGTCGATAGCCGCCTTGCGCGCCACGGCAGGGGCAATCGTCCGCTCTGCATCAGCCAGCAGCGCCTGCAACTCGCGCACCGTGTGGTCGGCCAGCAGCACACGCGGCGGCGAACCGGTTGCGGCGGCAGAGTTCGGAGCTGCGCTGTCGACCGCCATCTTCGTGGGGGTCACGTGCAGGGCCGCGGCTATGACCTGCTCAAAGGCAGCGGTGTTCGCCACCGAGTACGACGCCGCCGGCGGACGCGCGCCTGGGCTGCGAGACGATGCCGTGGGTGCCACATCTGCGTAGTCCGTGTACAGCACCACACCCGTGCCTGCAGCCGACGACGCTGTGGTGGTGGATGCGGCTGCCGCTCTTCCGGCGCGTGCAGGTGGCACGGCGGTGAACACATTTGGAAGCGGTTGCCCAGGCGAAGTCAGCCCGTCGCAGCCGTCCGCCGCCACCGCCGCTGCTGTCGTCGCTGAAGGCGGCGAAGGGGCGCCGGGGCTGGCGACACTCGCGTGGCGGCGCCGAGCCCACGTCGCGGGTGGTGGCAGGGCAGACGCGCAGCGGAGTCGCGTGTGTCGTCGCACCAACGGGCACGCCGCCGAGCTGTGCGTGTGCCAGCCAAGGCGCAACCCCATCGAGCGCCGCGCCAGCATTCGCTTGAGGGAAGGCAGGGAGGGAAGAGGGCTGTGCGTTACGTGAGGCCGCTGCGCGGCTAGGAAAGGGGGAGAGAGGAGGCATGGGGGGGGGGCCAACAGGACGGCGGAGCGGGGGAAGGGATGGTGAGAAGACAAGAGCGTTGCAGCCCAGCCGCGCGGCACGCGCTCCGAGCAACACGAGCGCGCAGATGGAGGGAGGGAAGGCGGGGGGGGGGCGAGGGGGCTCCCCCGCTGCACACCGGCAGGGAATCGAGCAGGGCGGTCACACACGCAGTCATGTCGAGCTGGTGTTCTCTCGGCGTGATTGGGTGGGGAGCGGGGGGGAGGGAGAGTCGCGCTTGGCACGGCGGCCCTTTTGCAGGCGATCCGCGCTCACGTTTTTGTTCTTTCGTTACGTGCTGACCAGTGGTAGCAGCGCACGCACGCGCACACGCGCACGCGCACGAACGCCACACAACGCCGCACGCAAAGAAGCGATTGTGAAGGAGTTGCGCGTCTGCGACGCACAAGAAAGGGAGGGGCGGGAAAGAGGGACTTCGAAACATGCGCGCGTGTGTGCGGGTGCGCACGCCTCACACCCTAGACACAGACGCACACAGTTTTCGCTCTCCACTGTGCCGAGGCCGGCACTACGCCAGACGGCACGTGCCTTCCACAGGCAGGGGTGGAGGACGCGCAGCAGCGGGAAAGGTGAGTCACATGTTGACGTACATCTGATCCACCCGCGTGGCAGATGCAATGGCGCCCACCACGACGCCGAGCCCCAACCCCATCTGCGCCCGGAAGAGGGCGCCGCCGCTGTTCCACGCGAGCAGCATGCTCAACACGCCGTAGCACCCGCAGCGGCCAGCCGACCGCATCCACCGATCCTCATCCGTCGACGTGCGCCGCGTGGCGAGTCGACTGACCACCGCATCCACCTGCTCCTTCGTGAAGTACGCCTCTGACGCAGGTCGCGCTGCGCGGGCCGAGGACGAGGACGGCGAAGGCGAGGACGTCGACGCGGCTGTCGGTACAAGCGGACCGTCGTAGCCGTGGTAGCGTGCCGCGTCGTGCACACACGAGTGCTGCCGCGTCCACAAGTACCCGTGCGGCACGAGCAGCGCCTCCCATGCGACGTGTGCCTCACCCAATCCCATGCGAGCCAACTCTGCCTGCACCGGGTCCTCGCGCAGGCGCAGCCACACAAGGGCCCGCGAGGCTGCGGACGCCTCGGCGCGCAGCCGTGCCTCGGCGACGCGGCGACGCTGCGCGTACTGCGCCGCCGCCATCACCGCGGCCGCCTTCTCGCGCGCGGCGGTGGTCTCGAGTGCGGTGGGCGTCAGGCTGCGTGCGGTGTCTGCCGTGCCGTACGCGACGCCGCCCAGCACGCCGATCGGGGTGCTGTACCCCGCGCTGGGGTAGAAGAAGTGGTGCAGCCGCGTGTGGGCCCGGTCAGCGAAGGAGAGGCGGGGGCGGTGGACAAGGTAGTAGTACAGGACCGACGCCGCGTAGCCCAGCGGCACGGCCCACCGCATGCCCGTCGCGGCACTGTACTCGCACAAGGCGAGGCCAGGATACTCGCTGGCGCGCTCGCACGCCGCGTAGTCCGGGTAGTCGCGCATGTCCACCCGAAGCAGGGGAAGCTGAAGTGCCTCCATGACGATTGCCCTCCGCCGCCGGTGTTCGTGAGTTGGTGTGTCTGTGCGCGCGTGCACCGGTGAGTGTGAAGATGCCTGCAGCGCGCGCGCGTAGGCGGGGAAGGCGGTATAGTTGAGGTGCCCGCCGCTGAGTGAGGCAGGTCGCGGCGAAGACGCAGCAAGAGGGGAAGGAGTGTCAGCAAGGCAACTTGGAGGCAAAGCATGGCGTCGACACAGTGCCACATGGCAGCTGCAGCGTGGTGCAGAGTGAAGAAAGCAGGTGCCGCGGTGCCGTCCATTCCTGGGCAGGCGCCAGCTAGGGGGGGGGGGAGGGGGCGATCATGTAGATGCCCTCACGCTTGTCCCCTTCCTTCTGCTCAGGCCCGCCGTATGGTGAAAAGGTGTGCGTGTGTGGGGGGAGGGGGAGGGTGTGCACCGCGGCAGGCGCTTGTGCGCGCACTCGAGACCCTCCACCCCGCTCCACGGGCTATGGCTGTCGCAGGCACGCGGCGACGTGCACTGCTCCGCTGGATGCTTCTGTGGCGGGCAGGATTGGCTTGTGCGTGCTTCCATTCTTCGGAACAGCAAACGGAACGGCAAGACGGCGATGGTCGAGGGAGGAGAGAACGCGATGGGAGGTGAGGTGAGGACTCGAAAGGGGGGAGGAAGGAAGGGAGGGGGGGGGAAGGGAAAGAAGAAGCCAGCTCCGCCCTCCGCCGCGCCTCCCGCCCCCCTTCCCCGCATACACGGCCTCACACGGAGGGAGCCACACACAAACACACACACACACACACACACAGTGGCAACCGCGGACTCAACAACAGAAAAGCAACAGTACAGGGGGGAGCGCGAAAGGGGGAGAGGAGGGGGAGGGGTGAAGCACCCACCGACCTCGCGCCACCACATGCGCGCCAGCGCACCTACACACTCTGACGTGCACGCACACACACACACACACACACACACACCTGTGTACGCCGCCCCCTTCCCACCACATCGACACACCGATGCACGGCGCGCGGGTTTCATCAAGGGAACAAGAGGACAGAAAGAAAAGAACGTGTGGCGCAGGAGAGGCGGGGCGGGGGCGGGGCGTACGACGCATGGGAACGAAAGGAAGCCGCGCGTGCGTGTGCGTGTGTAAACGTGGCGGAAGATTGGAACAGGGATGCAGCTGCAGCAGCAGCACCAGCAGCAGCAACCCGTCGTCAGTGCGCACGCGTTGCGGAGGGTGCGTGCGAAGGGGGGCCTCCGCGCAGGTCACGGCGCGGCACATAGTGCCGTCCCGAACGTGTACAGCGGGGCGGAGAGCGAGGGGAAAGGGGAGGAGACGACGGGGCATCCGTCCACAAAGGTGTCACCACTCGTGCCGTGAAACCAGGTCAGCTCCGCAAGAGCGCCTTCTCCGCCTCTGTCAGCGCCCGAGCGTCAGCGTCGGCTGTGGTCGCGGCGAAGGAGGCCACGACGTGTGCCACGGCGCGGTCGGTGCCCTCCTCCAGCGCCGCCAGGGCACGCGCGCGGATGGCGTGGGCGTAGCGCAGCAGGAGGCGCACGCGGTGCAGCAGCTGCTGCGTGAGAGTCACCGTGCCCAGCAGCAGCCGCGCACTGTCCGCCCCGCCGCATCGCATCCTGGCCGCCGCCGACGTCATCACCGCGTCGCTGTCGCCCTCGGCAATGAACAGCGCCGGCGCCCCGGCCACGGACACGAGCAGCGACGAGGGTACGACTGCACTCGTCGGCGCCGCGCCGTGCCAGCTTGCGGTTGCGGCGGGGAGCTGGGACTGCAGGTAGAGGAGCACCAGCTTGCCCTTGGAGCTGAGCGGCGCGGCGACCGGCCCTAGCGAATCGGGAGTCGTGGCAGATCCCACAGACAGAGCGGCGGCGGAAGAGGCTGAAGCCGACGCTGCCGCCGCCGCCGAGGCGGCTACTTTGCTGGGGGACGCGGAGGCACTGCTGCCTGCGCGCCCGGCCCGGCTGTGCCCCGCCGCTCCGCCAGACCCCTTCGACGACGGCGATGGCGTCGCTGCTGGGGTTGCTGCGGTCGTCGCTGGCGGCCCGCAGCACCAGGCGTGGTAGAGCTGGGCCGCGTGGTGGACGGCGTCCAGCTCCGCCTCCAGCGAGGTCAGGAAGAGACTCCAGTGGGTCATGGCCACGCCCACGGCGGAGGCGGCCCGCGTTGCGGCGGTGCTAGCCTTCGGCTTCGTCCCCGCAGCGGACGACGGCGCAGCCGCGCGCCCCTTCTTCGCGTCCGCCTTGCCGCCAACGCCGCTGGTCTGCAGTCGCGCCTCGGCGTTTGCCATGAAAGCGAAGAGCAGCCGCAGCACTGTGTGCGACCATCGCAGCGCGCCGGGCAGACGCCGCAGCCGGAAGTCCGCGTCCACCACCCCGACGGTGTCGCTGCTGTCGCGCTCGCGGCGGTGGTGAGCGGCAGCTTCCTCGCGCACCCGCGCCATGCCGGACAGCTCCAGCGCGGACGACTTCGATATGTGGTTCACCTTGGCCAGGACGCTGGACTGCTCCTGCGCGGACTGGTAGTCGAGCACCTGAAGCGGTCCGCTGCGCCCCCGCGCGCCGGGCGAGCCCGGCGCGCGGGGCGACATGAGCGTGTTGTGCACGCTGCCAGCCGAGAACACGTTGTTGCCGCCCTCGGCGTGGGTCAACTCGCGCAGCACCGTCTGCACGCACTCCGCCCAGCAAATTGCCTGCATGATGCGTGCCGTGAGAAGATGCGAGAGCAGCGCAGAGCCGGCGGTGGCGACGCTTGGCCCCGCGAGCGGGGAGGGCAGCGGGGAGAGCAGGCCCCCCTCCACGGCGGTGACGGTGTCCGCCGTCACGGCGCGCGGGGACGTCGCGGGTGGCGGGGAGGACGTGCTCGGCTGCACGCGGGCCCAGAAGGAGGCCACCTCAGCGCTGCGGTCCTGCAAGTTGCCCAGCTCCACCTCCGCCAAGGCGCAGACGCCGGGCAGCGACGTGATGGGCAGCTCCACTGCGGCACCGCCACCGCGACCTGTCGCAGCAGCAGCAGCCGCCGACAGTGTACTCGCAGCCGCGACGGCCTCGTCGGGATCGGCAAGCGACATGGACGCCTCCAGCGGCACCGCCACTGGCGGCGAGGTTGGAGACGGGGACGCGCCCACCCCGCGCGGCTCCTGTGTGAGCGGCGGGCGTGTGTCGGCGCTGCCGTCCACGTCGCCGCTCCCTGCACAGCCAACACCAGCAGTAGCAGCAGCAGCAGCACCCGCCGCGCCGCTACCGGCGCCGCCCCCACCGCCGAGGGCGGAGTTGGTTCTCATCACGAGCGTGCCGCCGAGCGTGTCACGCTCCCCACTGCCGGCGCGCCGGTTCTGCGCCAGCCGCACCACTTCGTCCATGGCCTTGACGAGGAGATCGGTGGAGCGGCGGATGTACTTCGGCTTGTGGAACTGCCCGTCGCTGAGCCGCGCAAAGAGCGCTGCCGTTGCGCGCTGCTGCGCCGTGAGCGGCGACGAGGACGCGACCGAGTGCGCCCGCGAGGAGGCGTGCTCCGCGTGCCGGCGGTGCTGTGACACGATGCTAGACGTGACCCCGTCGGACCCCACCGTCGTGCTGTTCAGCGACTCTGCCTCGCCAAGCGTTGCGAGTCCCTGCTGCCCGAGCGCCGCCACGTGCGCCTGCATTCGCACAAACGCAGTGGACAGCGCGGTGTTGCGCTCCGCAAGGCGCTCCGTTTGGAGCTGCATCGCACTCAGCTGCTGGGCGTGCAAGGCACGTTCGCGCTGCAGCGTCGCGGCGAGCTGCGCCGCCCACGGCGGGAGCGCCGCCTCGCCCGAGGCCCCGAGCGACACCCCGCTGTGCCGCGGCGAGAAGCCGCCGCCCACCCCGCCCCCGGCGCTGAGCACGTCACTGCTGTCGAGCTGCGGCACCGAGCCAAGGCGCACGCCATCCGCCGCCCCCATCCCCTGTGTTCGGTCGTGGACACCGGCACCGCCGGGCAGCAGCGGGCTCGACAGCGCGGCGGACGAGCGGCGCTGCTCGCTCGTCAACGGCGGTGAGGCGGCCGAGGAAAGGCCAGTCGGGACGCTGCCGTTTTCGTCCATCTGGAGGCTGATGGACTGGTTGGGGTGCTGTTGCTGTTGCTGTTGCTGCTGCTGCAGCTGCTGCAGCTTGGCCCGCGTTGTGTGAAAGAGCTGCTGGAGCTGCTCGATGGTTGTGGCGATCGTCTTGCCCTCGGCCGTGACGTACTCGCGGTCGATGCGGTCGGTAGTGATGGGCGGCAGCACCGGCAGGTTCGCCAGCGAGCCGCCCTGCTCCAGCAGCCACTGCTGCCGCCCACGCAGCACACGACTGAAGTCCGCCAGCGTTGCCTCGGCGGAGCGCTGCTGCACGAGTGACTGACGCACCTCGTCGGCCGTCTTGACGAGGTGCTTCAAGGCGTTCTTGATGTCCTGCGCATCCGGCGCGATCGCCTCGACAAGAGATGACCGGTCCGCCTTCACAGCCTGCTTGCGGTCGGTGCGGTAGTCCGCTGCGGACTTGACCACGGCGCCGCGGTGCAGCGTGGCCCGGTCGGTGGCGTTCGCCCCGTAGGCGTTTGACGCCGTCGTCATCGCGTGGCTGCCCGGCGCCTCGGCGCCAGGGCCCGAAGCGGTGAGCGGAGCCTGCGCGGACTGCCCTGGCGACGACATCCCTGCCGCTGCTGTCGCTGAAGCCGCGCTGTTCAGCAGCGCCGGCGCGCCACCGCGCGGCACCCACTCCGTCCGCTGCGGCGGGGCGCTGCCGGTGGTTGCGATGCTGTGCGGGAGGGCGACGATGCCGTCGTACACAAACACGGCCATCATGCAGCCCTTCTTGGGGTCCTCCTGCGCCGCCACGGCGAAGCGCGTGCGGGGGATGACGTGGAGCCCGAGTGGGAGGGCGCCGGCAAACTTCGCGTACGCGAGCATGGCTGGCCGCCGTGCGTTGGTGACGTCCAGCACCAGCAACCGCCCCTCCCCACTCGGCGACTCCTGACCAGCAAGGATGGCGTTGTTGCCCTCGAAGAGAATCGCGTCGAAGGTGTACGGCAGGTTGCACTCCACGTCGAGCGTGTTGGGGTTCATGAGAACGCTGCCACGCGACAGCCCCACCCACACGAGGCCGGAGTTGGTGTGGTACTGGATGACCGAGGCGTCCGCCTTGACACGAATGCGGTTCTCCTGCCCCTTGGGCACCACCACGTTCTCGCCACCGGGCTCGAAGACGCGCACGCACGCGTCACCCGCAACGGCGAACACCTTGTCCGTCGACTCCACATACGTCGCGTCCGTCAGGATGGCGGCAATGTTGCGCCGCTTCAGCACGGCGCGGCGCTGCGGGTCCCAGACGTGGACGCCCTTCTCCCGCCCCGCCGTCCACACCTTGTTACGCGTCGGCCAGTACCAAATCTTGTTGACCGTCTGGCTGTGGGCGTTGTGGATAATCTGGTAGTCGAGATTCGCCATGTTGACGACGGCGATGTGGCCCCGGCTCAGGCCGCACCAGAGGTAGCTGGAGAAACCGACACCCGGCTGCCGCTCGAACGCGAGTGGGCTGCCGGTCGCCGTCGTCGTCGTCAGCGTGCCATCGTGACAGCCGTCCTCGTCCTCGTCCGTGGCGTAGTGCCGCCCCGCCTCGTCGTCGCCGCCACTGCCGAGACTGCGGCCGAGTAGGCCACTGCCGCTCGCCCCCGGCCCGCTGCCGCCGCTGCCGGCGCGTTGCTTGCCGGCCTTGCGCGCCCCTGTCCCGGTACGGCCGGTGCTCTTCTTGGGCCTGCCGCCCTTCGCTGTCTTGGGCGTCGCCGCACCACCGCGCCGCGGCGACGCAGAGGCGGATTTGAAAGTGGTTGCCCGCTCATCGGCGAGTCGCACCACCGCCATGCAGTGTACCTGCTCGATGTCCTTGACAGACTTCAAGTGCGTCAGCTCGCGGCCACCAAAGCGCAGGGCCGCGATGGGGTCGTCACCGACGGCGGTCCACACGACCGGCTCGACCGGGTCGACGGCGATCGCGCGAATGCTGCTCGGCATCGTGGCCCGGTACACGATCCCCGGCGCCGCCTCGCTTGGGCTCAGTCGTGAGTACTGCAGTGGCGACCCCTCACCGCTGCTCGTCGTGGTCAGCCCGTTGGTGTTGGTGTTGCTGAAGTTGCCGCGCCGCGCGGCACCGTTCGCGGTACCTCCGGTGGAGGGGCGCAGCGGCGCCTGCAGCTGCAGCTGTGCCGATGCAAACCCGGACTGCGGCAACGACTGCGGTGGCGGCGGCACTGTGGTGCTGCTTGACAGCTGCGGCTGCGGCGATGGCGAAGTGCCGCTGCTGCCCACGGCGCCGCTGGGCGAGGCCGTTATGGTGACCGACGCAGGCGATGCACCGGCATTCGTGCCACACGCGGTGTTCATGGAGGGCGACAGCGACAGCGTTGCACCCCCACTCCCGCGCGGACGCTCGCCGCCGCTGCCGCGGCCGTTCGCGTGCGCTGCCGAGCTAAAGGGCGATGCGTTTGGGGTGGTGGAGGGTGAGGTCAGCACCGGTGAGCCCGCGGCCTGCATCATGGCGGGGGGACGCGGCTTGGACACGGGGCGCTTCGATGTCGTCGTCGGAACTGCGGCCGCGCCGGCACCGGCGGTGGTGCTGCCGTGGTCTACAAACGTGTTGTCGTCGTCCTCGGCGAGGTCCTGAGCGGGGCCAATGTACATGGAGGACGTCGCTACGTCGCCGTCGTGTGGACCGGCAGACGCACTGCGCGGCTCGCCAGGAGAGCTGAGTCGGGCCGAGGCAGCAGCAGCAGCGGCAGCAGCAGCGGCGGCCTTGGCACGGAGCTGCTCTTCATGCGCGGGGAGGTTCGCGTACGCTTGACTGATGGACCAGCCGCCACCGCCGCGGCAGTCGAGGAGTCGCAGGCTCGGCACCTGCTGCGACGCCTGCGCGTCCGCACCCGAGGGCCCCACCTCACCGCCCCCTGCGCTTGGCACGTTGTCCGCCGCGCCAGCGACGGAGGCGTCGCCTTCGAGCTCAACCCCGTGTCGACGCCGCTCGAGGCTCTGCATCGGTGTGTGCGAAGTGGGAGGGAGGGGAGGGGGTAGGGAGGGGGTGTTGCACTGCGGGAAAACGGCAGAGCTACCGAAAAGGGTCTGAGGTGTGGCACACAAGAGACACGCCGCCGCTCCTGTTCTTGTTTTCTGCTCTCCTGTTGCTCCTCTCTCTCTCTCTCGTCACGCTCGGTGCGACGCAGCGTGCGCGGCAGCGGCTACGAATGAAGCAGCCGAGACGAGCGCGCCCTCACTCGCAAGCACAAACACACACACACACACACACACACACACACACACACGCGCGCGTCCGCCCTACCGCGCGACAGGAGTCCCTCAGCGAAGGAGACAAAGAACAACAAAGCGGTGGCTGAGCGGTGGAGGCGGGGACGGACGGGAGACACCAGGGCGGCGGTGGAGAAGGTCACAATAAAGAAGACGCAAAGACAATGCAAGACAAGAAGGGCCGAAGGGGGGACGGGGACGGAGGAGGGGGGAGGGCGATGGGGCGTGGCAGCCACGCTGGCGACTGTCCACGCGCTCTGTGGCGATTCCACACGCCTCCTCCCCTGCGTGAGCCTCCGTGGATGATGCGCGGGCTAGCCGGCGGCGAGGCACGCAGGAGGAGGAAAGGAAAGAGGAGAGCGGCAGTCAAGCGCCGGCTGGATAGCTGACGAGGAGCGAGCCTATTCCCGGCGAGCACACGGACCCACACATGTAGAAACACGCGGAAATGCTTCTGCGCGGCGGCAACACACACGCACACACGAACACACAGTGTGAGAGAGGCAGGACTGATACGCCGGCCACGGTCCAGTGCGATACTGGCCTTTTTTGTGATCGGTACAAGTGTGTGTGTGTGTGTGTGTGTGTACGGATGGGTAGGTGTGCGAGCGTAAACACGAGGTGGGCGTGGCGCAGTCTGTAACTTGCCCGTGATGCGCCTCTGTCCCTCCCCAACACCACGCTTGTGGTGAAATGAGAAGTTTGCTGCGGTGGTGTGAGTGTGCGTGTGTGTGTTCGTTTGTTTCGGAGGGCAGCAAGGAGCGGGGCGAAAAATCACTGTGTTTTTTTTTCTTTTTCTCTCTCGTGTGTGTGTGTGTTTTTGTGTTTGTGTTTTTGATGACTCGGCTGCGCGAGCTCAGGTGCGTGTGCGTACGCCCGTGCGCGCGCACGTGTGAGAAACCCACACACACACAGACAGACAGACAGATGCGCAGGCACACACACCCACCCACACACACAGTTCTACAATGATGCGCCCCTCGCTACTGTGAGGAAGGCTTTCCGTGTTGTGGGGCGGTGGGATAGCGGGGGTTGGTCGGTGATGCCATATCGATTGCACAAGTGAGTTGACCGCCACGAGGAAAGAGGCGTGAAGGGAGAGAGTGGGAAGTGGAACGTGCAAGGCAGCGGCCATGGTAGGAGCGTTGACGTGAGAGGCAGAAGCTGCGCACACCATGCGCACATGAAGTGCGCATAGCTAGAGAGATGGCGAACGCGCGTCCGCAACGCGCATGCAAACGCGTGTACACACCGCCACGTTATGGACGTCTGCGTGAGTGTGCGGTCAAGGAATATCGCTGAGAGGTTTGCCGAGGCGTGCCGAGTGGGGTAGCGCAGGCGGCACTCCCTGACGGGCATTGTCGCTCGTCGCGTACGCCCACTCCCCCACCTCAGCACGCCCTCAACCTCCGCCTCAGCGAGCGGTCGAACGCGGCCGCTACCGCCGACCCATTCGACATCAACACGCACACGCGCATGTACCGCGAAGGAGTTTCAGACCTCCGCTGATCGCACGCCAGCGCGTCCCTTCCTTCCTCTGCAGCGCACCTGAGTGTCTGTGTCTGCGTGCGTGTGTGTGTAATGCGTTTGTTTTTTTTCTTCTTTTTGGGGGAGAGGTGAAATGAAGAGAGCTCACGCAACGCGCGTCCCTGCGGAGCGTTACGACACAAAGAGAAAAAAGGGGAAATGATGTGTGTTTTGATTTCGTGGGCAGCCCGCGTGGCGCGTTCTCTCTTCCTCTTTCTCTTTCGCGCATTTTCGTTTCTCCGTTCGTTCTTTGCTGGTCATCCTCTCGCGCGTGTGTGTGCGCGCTCAGACTCGGCGTAGTGCCTCTCCGGCCCCTCACCTCACCCCCCCCCCCCTCAACGCCGTGCCCCGCAACTCTCTTCAGACACACACACACGCGCGCGCAGTCCTACCTACACACCCCTCTTGACTCCGCAGCTGCACTTCATCGCCGGCTCGGGAGAGCCGGCGGAGAACAGAGCGGCGAGGGCGGAGAGCGAAGAAGTGGCGCATGGCAAGCAGCGGAGCTGATAGAGGGCGGAGACGCAGAAGGAGGGAGAGAGTGACCCGCACGCGCAGACACACGCACACGCAGAGAGCGAACGACGAAGAGGAAAACCAAAGAGAAAAGGAAACGCCGCGCGAGCCACACCCCTTGTCACACACGCTCTGCACCACTTGCCAAACCAAGAAGTACACCAGGCTGACCAAGGCGCACCACACCCACACACCGACGCGGATGCAACGGCGAGCGGCCACGCCCACACGCACGCACACGCGGTGCGTGCATGGCGACAGGCATTCTGCACACTTGCCGCCGCTGCCACGAGTTGTTAGTGTGTGTGTGTGCGTCAGCGCGCCTCGACCTCGTCCAGTGCCCTGTTCCAATGGCCAACGTGTGCATCTCCTCTTTCCGCGCGTGTGTGTGGCGTAGGTGTGCAGGCGTGCCTGGGGTGCACATGCGCGAGCGCACGCGCACACGCACACACGTCCACACAGGGACCCACGCACACACGCACGCGCACACAGAAAAAAAGAAATGAAGGAGATGATGTACACACACACAACCCTGGAGGCGTGGTGCGCTGCGCCGCCACTCGTGCGTCATTCCTCGCCCCTCTCACCCGTCGTGTGACACACTCTTCAGCACGCGTAGCGCGGAAGGGGGTGACACAGAGAGGAGTGGGGGGGCGGGGGAGAGCAGGCGGCGGCGCGGCACGCACCATCACTGCGTGGAATGGAGGGTGGAGGGGGTGCGGCAGCATACGTGGTACGGTGCTTAGTGCAGCTGGGACAGCAGGTAGTCCAGGGCCTTGGTGCGCTCGCCGAAGTCGCGGATGGCGACCGAGGAGCACTTCAGGGTCTTGGTCACCTCCCCGGCCACGTCGCGGCGCACGAGGCCAGCCCACTGGGCCAGCTTCGCGCGCTCCTCGACGTTGATCAGGTCGATGTTGCCCTGCTTGGCGAGCGCGGTGACGAGCTTCTTGTACTCCTCATCCTCGCAGTCGTCGGCCAGAATGCACATGTGCGCCGTCTTGCAGTCCAGGGCGCGGGCCACCTCCGAGAGGCCGCGGACGAGGCCGTTGGCCTCCAGCGCCTTCTGGATCACGATGCGGACGGCATCCTCCAGGCTCTCCGGGGCGACATCGACGGGGGCGGTCTCCTCCACCACAGGGACTTCAACGCGGACGGTTTCCTCAGCCATTGTGGGGTTCTTTTTTGGTGTGTTTGGGAAAGAAGGGGGAGAGAGCGTGCAAGTGCGCGGATGACGAAATCTGCAACGGTGCACGCGTTTGTGAGTTTGTGCGCACGTGTGGAGGGGTACAGGGCACAGATGGTGGAGAGCAGAAAGTAGGCGGTGTGAGAAGGATAGCAGGAGAAGTAAAGAGAGGATGGCGACACAGCAGAGGAGCACCGGAGGAAGGACAGCGCAAGTGCGATGCCACCGCGGGGGAGGGAAGGAGGGCGGCGCAACGCACCGGCACACCGATGACGGCGCTGCGACATCCACCACACCGCTCTCGAGAGAGAGAGCGCGAGAAAGCAGGAACCCGTCCCCCCTCTGGCTCGCGCAGAGACGCCCAAGCGCAAGCAGCATGCCGGGAAAGAGAGGAGACGCGGGGGCCGCGGTCAAGGCAACGTCGCACGGCGCGAAATAGCCTGACACCCTTCCACTGCCCGCATCCAACGCGTGCCTCCAGTGCGCCGCAAGCGCGTCAGACAAGCCCGTCACGAACCACGAGCCGCATCGCGCAGGTGCGACACTCGCGCTGAACGCTCCAAAGCTCGTTTTGCGTTGTTCTTCTCTTCTCTCTTCTATTTTTCCCGGGCTTTTGTTGTTCTGTTTGTGGGTGCGAAAACTGGAAACGAGAAAGGATGCCACCAAGCGGCAGCGGAAACGAAAGGACGCGAGAAACGAAGAGAGAGGGAGGGCGGAGGGGGGGGGCGGGGGGCGTAGCCGGTGGGACACGCTGCGCAGCAGACGCGGCGGTGAACGAGGGGTGGGAGAGATGAAACAGGAGGGGAGGGAGAAAAGGGAAAGACGAGGGGGGGGGGGCACCGCTTGGACCTGACGACACCCACACAGGATCTGGAACACCAAGCGCAGGAAGAGAGTGAAGTATGTGTGTGTGTGTGTGCGTCTGACAGCACACACATATACACACCACAACCACAACCACAGCAGCTTGCGTGTCTCTCTCGACATCCCTGGCAGAGCCTCTCCCCCCCTCCCTCCAACATCCTCTCTCCCCCCTCCTTCTTCCATACTCGCTTCTGCTTAGACGTGGCGGAAGGCCTTGCGCTTGTACGACTGGCCCGGG